>JBCFXI010000828.1:0-47322 GCA_038496175.1 Ampulex compressa
AAAGGTGTTGGACCAGAATGGCCAATATATAATTTAATAAAATATTTATTCATTATACGAAAACTGTCTTTCATGTTCCCCAAAAAACGAAATGACTTTCCGAACAACCCAATATTTATTCACTTTGAACTTTGACTTAAATTTACTCACTTTCAACATTTATTCAAGTAATATAATTTAAAAGTCTTCCCAATAGCATGCACATAATCGACATTAGTTCCATAATTGCTTATATTTAATTCTCGATACATACGTGAGAATCATCGAGGTTCGGATGATTATTCTAAAGAAATTACCAGAAAGATTTAATCGACAAAGCAATAGCAAAATTGCGAGGAGCGAAGCTCCGTTCACCATCGTAACTTAATCGTCCTTACAAAAAAAACTCTGAAAAGCATCATTAGTTTTAGCTTCGTTCACGCGCAATTCACAATACGCGTCGATCATCGACAAGACTTTATCGCTCATATCTTTGATGCCCTTTACTGCTTTCCTCATCTCGCCGACATGCGTGCGGCAAGAGAACATACGAGTCGTAAGAAGGGTTTAATCACCCGGCGCGGGTTGAGAAAGACCGGAAGGAATAAACGTGGATCGGGAACTCCTCGAGGCCGGTTCAGCTCATCTCATTTTCCCCTTCATTTATTCCTTTATTTATTTAATCGCCACTGCCGGGCTACGGGCGTCGGCAACAGCCATCTTTGGTGTGAAAAGGTCGCGGCTCCAATCACCTTTGAAGGTATTCCCATGTGATGCGTATACCATCTAGTGATTCTGAATCCACCTCAAACAGTAGGTTGTAGGACCACATGTTCGTAACAGTCGATGCAGAAAGTTACTAAATAAAATGATATAAATAATCCAAGGCCAAATCGCGCTCTTTGTTGATGAAGAAATTCTGATGCGATGAGTATACAGCGGTTCTGTGATTCTGAATACACTTTAAACAGTAGCTTGTAGGACAAAATGGTTAAATCCAAGGTCAAATCGCGCTTCGTTGATAAAGAAATTCTGATGCGATGAGTATACAGCGGTTCTGTGATTCTGAATACACTTTAAACAGTAGCTTGTAGGACGAAATGATTATAGCAGTTCATGCAGAAAATAGGTGAATGAAATAATATTGACTTCATGCAGAATTTCAAGGTGGTATTTGGATTGTAGCTCTGGTGCTTTTGAGTCCACCTTAAGCAGTAGGTTCTAGGACCAATGGCCTTAACAGTCAGCCCAGAGAATTAATTGGAGAAAGAAGGAAGGTCGTGGCTTTTTGAGCGCAACAAAACTGCCCAGATTGCGTAATGAACCGAATGAGGAATGAGAGAAATCCCTGCCAGAAATCTGATGAAAAGCGCTGGCGTAAAGCTTTGGGAACAAAGATGAAGAGCTTTTTCCTCTCTGGAATTTTACGCGCGCACCGAATCCTTTTTGAATTAAAATCCATGAATCTAACTCCGTAACGCTATAAGTCTTAAGCTCCATGCTGAAAGTTTTCAGAACACCTATTGTTATTATCGTAAAGAGCAGTCACAATTTTCCTGAGTGATGCTCTCTATCGTATGCCTGCGAAATGCACGTTTATGAAGGGCACATCGTATGCTATTTATGCGAAACATGAGAATTATGCAGCTTAGAAAAAGGTTAGAATACAATATAAGGTGCAAAACTATTAAAAAAAAATTAATCAGCAAATCTAAACAGCGAATCTAAACCTAAATAGCTATAAGTGTTGCTTTGAAATTAGACATACAATATTTGAAATGTTGGTTTGAAATTAGACATACAATATTTTCTGGTCCTGACTATAAGCTATGCTGTACGTAGCAGACTCACTTTTCTGATACAGAATCTACTTCTTGAAACGAGTTTCGAATTACCAAGCCTGCGATGCATACATGGCATCGAAACGTCTGCAAATGGTGGGTGTGATTACAGCCAAACCGCGAAAGGATCGTGATATAATAATTCTTCACTTCTAATGGCTGTTTATCCAAATATCATCAACGTGCACGTAATGTGAGAAGTAGTACAAGGAAAAATAACGTGACTTAAAATGATTTCCAATAATCTAACTTTTTAAGCAAACACGATCCATTGAGCAATAATCTAAAACAAATAATCTACATCTCGAGACTCCCCAAAAAACATCAAAAATATGAGAAAAATACACGGCATACATTTTTTTACCTGAATTTAATAGTATAATCCTACAACTCATATCTAGATTGTATCAAAATCCAACAGCAACAAGTATACAAGAACACACAATACCAACGATTATCTTTGAAATTCACGCAATCCCATGTCGAGATCAGCTCGACAATTTTATCCTTTACAATCGACACCTCGTAATGCTCGTGCACGCGGCTCAATAAACGACAGATCGCACTTCTGGCTGTCGGGGATAAACGCTTGAGAAATCCTTAACTCGTCCATCGTGCGCTTCGAAGTACACATCGAGCATCGATCGCGATGCGAATTGATCCAACGTGGAAACCGATTGAAATTTTCTGCACCGCAAAGGGGTTAAAGCATTGCTCCGCAGATTACGGAATGCCTTGGGGAGAGGCGTATACCTTTACCGTCAGTAAAGAAGGCATGGGAATGGCAGTTACGCTATACCCTTCTGCCCTCCGGTCGCACGACGTATCGAATTTATCCGAAACGAGTTTAAACCGATCCGCGATTCCTCCTTTTTTCCACGAAGTAGCAGGAGGCCGCGCCCGTGGCACAGTGCTAAGACTTTTGATTTTAGATCGACAAGATTATTGTGGAATAAGCTATTCGGTCATTATAAAATTGACTACGTCAATGCAGAAAGAAAGTATAAGATGTTATTTTAAAAAATTTATATTGCTATTCATAATCCTTTTGTAGTGTTTAATAATTATATTGTTGAATATAATCCTAAAATAGGATAAGCTATATTGAACTAATTGCGAGGTCTTTACTTCCCTTTAAATCGCAAAAGTGTATTTTTAATCGTAAAATCATTGTATTTACACTTATTCACCCTCCTTAATTTCAAAACTTAGTTTAAAACCTTAGTTTAAACTCCTTAGTTTAAAAACTCACTCTCTTCTTAATTTTAAGGAGAAAAAAGATAATCAAAATCAGTTTTCCATTAACACATCTTCTATTTTGCTGTCCACGACACAAAATATCAGAAATTCGGCTTTGGATATAATTATATAATTGAATATAATTGAAACTTAGCATAATTGTTACTATTGTCTATATCCAAGATTGAGAAACATTATTTTTGGCCAGCTAGAATCAGAATCATCAGCACGGAGTATTTCCGATTTGAGCCGTGGCACACGATCGCCACGGTAATTATTATCGTACGCGCGGGCACCGGTACACACGCTGTTGAAATCCCACCGGCCTTAGGAAACGTTACGAGCGCCACGGGTATTAGCTTACGCGAGCAAGAAGACTCCCAGGAGGTTGTATCCGAGGAACAGCAGAGGCGTAATACCGTGCACGACGATCGAAAGGACAGCTGCAATTTCCATCGATTCACGGCTTTTCCATCTCTGCGTCGAGAGCTTATCGCGACGTATCGCTAAAGTAATTTATCTCTCGTGATCCCCTTGTCTCGTATTGTGCGCCACAGTTATCCTGGATTTTATCGAGCCGATGAAATCGATTGTATTACGATTCCCCCGAAAGTATACGTACGTGCACGAGCGAGTTATTATAGTGGGGAGTATTTAAGAAAAATGCAATATCGTGCTCCTCGATCTGGAAGATGGCGAAAAATTTCTTTCGATACATGGATTTTCCATTTCTAGGCTCGGGAATTATCGTGGTGGAAAGCTGATGTAATTCATCTTTCGAGATATCCGCAACTCCTATCCTACACCACTGATGAATGTTATAGCGGAGTGAACTCGATATGATTTTTTGATGATTCGGATACGTATATATATATGTAGCAAAGCTATACTGAAAGCTGCGATATTATTAATAACCCGTAACCATATAATTAATGGTGATAACCAGACAAGACTGAAAGCACCTCGTTTTCGAGCTCTCCGTGTAGCGTAATCATGAATATTATTTTATTACGATGGTTTCAAGCGCGAGAATGAAATACTGAAATGTAAGGATATTCGTGGCAAGGCAATTAACCGCCTCCACTTCGCAGCTTCCATGATTTCCGGATTTTATATTTCCGTGCCAACAACGGATCGTGGTGGAGGGCAAATGTAATTCATCTTCAAACACTTCTCATCGCGTATATTCCGCACCGGAAACGAAGCCGGTAATACTGCCATGAACTTTACGGTCTAATGATATTGTAGGTAGGCCACGTCAGTTTATAAAACATACTACGGTTCGCTCAAGCGTGTGTTCGCATATGAGTCCACAATACACTGATATATGTATATGATATTGGTGACCGTCAAACGTGAAAGCTAACAATCCTCATTACTTAATTCTCATAATTTTCCGACTTTCTCTTAGCAATTTTTTTCGAATAATTCTTTCGAAATCTGACCGTATCAAATTTCGTACTCATTGTCAGTGATCAACTTAAATACAGAGGTATGTTGAAAGTAAATGTAAAATAGAAAACAATATCACAACGAGATATAAAAAGAAAATTTACCTTTGAGGTAACAACAAATTGTATTTATGTTGTAATAAACGTAAAATAAAAAAAGAAAGATCCGATATTTAAGAGAAGCAATTCTTTATATATAATACTGATCAGTCCTGGTCTACATCATCGAAACGAGAGATGAAGACGCGCGTAATTAGAATAATCCGGCATTTTCCTCGACCTTCCTTGCGAGAGGAGTGAAAAAATCGCTCTTGCCTCGGTATCACTGGTGAGGCATAAAGAGAAACGGAGTCGCGGTTGAGAGTACTGACATCGGTACTGGTATCTCGAGTATTCAACGGTCTCGATACAGAGTACCGAGTTTCTTACGGTCGCGTGAAGTTGCCACGTAACTTCAGGAACGGGAACGAGTAACGACGTCCGAGCAGCCGTAATTGCTCGCAGCGATCCATTGTAATCTCCCTGCGCCAATATATCAATAATCGGGCTCTATGCGACTCGTAAACCAAAGATTTTTAGAAACGATAACTCGCCTCGAGTGAATAATCCCTCGAGCTCATTCACTGCTATTCTGATTTCTACTATTCTACTCTTTGATTCGCCTGTTCGTGAATTGTCGCAGGAATAAGCGTGGGTGAGATTTGATCCGAGCTGCTTGTGATTTTCCATTTGTTTACATACGATTCATGTTTTTGCAAGAGACTTTTGCTTCGTAACCGTGCAAAGGTTTCTGTTTGTAGGAACGTTTAACAGGAAACCACGGTTGGTTCGCGAAGAATGCATGCGTGTCCGTGGAGATATTTATATTTAATAACGCTACTTATTTCTTTTTCATTTCAGACCGCTTTACATACCGGTGCTGGGTCTCAGCAACAGCTCTTGGAACCTAGAATGGCGCAACTGGAGACCTTGGAAGCCAAGGTAGTAAAAAAACTCCATAAACCCTTATAGCACGAAACCGAAGCTAATCTTTCATATTCGCAGAACCTTTACGATGAGACATATATTTTAACCCGTGGTTAAACCGCTGACCTATGCGTAATTTGGGCTTGAATAGAAATCGGTTTATCGTTCCGCGCAATGAATTCCACCGAGCTGAGAGATTCTCCAATGTTCCAATACCATTGAACTTTATTGTACCTATATAAAGGGTACCTTTAGATTCGGTATCGAGTCTATTTAGTTCTTTCACGCGTGACGTGTTCTCTCTATTATTCATACAAATCCAAATACTATAATAGAATACTCCTAATCTTCTTGCTCAGTGAAGTGAACGATACTTGCAGTGCTCTTGCCGCGCAATGATATTTAAGAAATATTAGGCTTTGGAAATATTGTACAAACATCACTGCCCCTTAAGACCACTGCAACAACTATTATTCAAACCCAAACACCTTTCGATACATTTCGTACTTGACTACCATCACACTTAATTATCCATACATTGCGCATGCAGCACGACCAAAATCAATATCGTCTGTTATATGAAAAAACACGACAAATTATTGTCGCTCAACACAACATATATTCCCCCCTCATTAGCTTTATTTCTCGAACACTAATAGAAGGGACGAAAACCACTAAATCGATGAAGCTTCATCTCAGTGTTTCCGATTCTTTTACGCTCATTGTTAGACCATGCCTTTTCAGAGGGCCTCGCAAAAGCGAGCAGGTATGTGGGAGCCACTTTTAGGCGTACCTTCGGAGGAAACCGAAGGCGATGTTTCGCGGTTATTGGCGGGTCCGCAATAGCCCCCGGGTTTTTAAGGCTGTCCAACCAGTGATTTATATGCAGATGCGTGAACCGAGCCCAGTTTCGTCCGGGGCCCCCAGACGGACTTTTCGGGTCTCAGGCCCCTGCGCACGGGTACCATTAAAACCGCCCTACGTCCGGATGCACAGTGGCGCAGAAACCCGTAAAAACTCGGTTTCCCAGCTTCGAAATCCAAGAAGGCCTCTCCTCGAGGAAGGGCAGGGATTACGGCCTCTGGAAAGGTGGATCCTAGTAGCCATCCGAGGCGCACATCTCGAATAGCCCTGGCAAATATCCTGGAACGTAATTCGATCGCGATCGATGGTGCAGACCTCCGGATCCCAAGGGATACATCGAGGATCCTCGAAGATTCATAGGAAGATTCTTGGACGGCGATGCATACCGCGGCGCACGGCTGACAAATGACTCTGTCATTCGTAGTTGCATCGACCTTAATTATCTCGTTTGGAAGGATGCTCATAGCCACACCCCGAGATCCGCTCGCCTCCGAGCGGATCGAACTGCGCCGCGGGATAATTAACGTAACTACGATTCCTACGATGATATCTGTCGCTATTCTTTTTCGCGTGGGGTGAAACAGCACGGGGACAAGTTCGATCCTCGATTTCGTTGTGCGAGTGCTGGTTGATAATAATGTATGTGGGATTGATCGGTATAGGTACGTACTCCTCGTACCTCGTGGTCCAACTTGTTGCTCAGCGGTGGAAACTAGGATTCCAGCTGGACAAAAATGTGTTTATCCATTATTCCGGAACACGTTTACTTGAGAGAATACACAAATCAACAGATCGAAACATTTTTATTAAATGTCTTCCCTTTCGGATTTAAATTTATGTATATTAAAGATTGTAAATGTAATGGTCGAGTATCGAGAGAGGTTATTCAACGACAATTTTGTTTATTGAGAATCAAAACTTCGACCACCATGCGCGCAGTGTTCCCCTCTTTTCCAGCTCGAGACATTGATTATCGATCGTGGATTATTCCGAGGGAACCGCGATCCATCACCATCGAATCGAGGGATAGAGAGGAGGCCAGGGAGTTTTCGCGCTGCGAGCTCTCGGGTTAATAATGATAGAATTCCCCGACGTCCTTTATCGTTGCCGTGGCTCTTAATCATGGCTCACTGGCCGGAGCTTAAACGCAGTAACGAGATACAACAGTATTTATTACGGTTCAGTACCTTGGCCCTTGGAAGTCGATCTATTTAAATTAGCACGCCGCTCGCGGAGGCATCGAATCCTATGTTCTGTTACATTATCGGCGTTATTCGTGGAACGATCGAAGGCGCCGCTCAAGGCGCACCGCGGCTTTGACATATCGCTTCCCAACTTTTACGACAACGATCGACGCTCATCGTGGAACGAATCGCTCCGCTATTTAAAGACCATAGAAGGTTGCGCGATTAAAGCACATCGAGTATATGATTGCTGGCGACGTGTCGGAAGAAGGGCCCCCGATAAGAGGACGCGAGCGGCTCTTGCTATAGCGCCACAACTTCATCCGCGAAAGGCTCATCTATTTGGATTAGTTTCACCGTTAACATTCGTTCTCGTTACTTCGCGACTCCTCGTGATTTCATCGAAGGACACGCCGCGGTTCCTAAGCTTAAAACATTATGAGTATGTTAAGCTTAAAGGATAATCCTCACTCGCCGTGCATCTTCCGCTTAAATGCCCGTCCCATGATTAAAATAACGTCTAAGACAGGACTCAGAATTTCACTCGAGGTTATGTTTCGAGTAATCTCACGCCTTGCATTACTCAGGTCCCATTCCTTATTTCAAACGTGCCTCCAGAAATATAATAATCGCGCGCGATACTTCAAACGGGACATTCTGCACGCAGGGTATTTAGGAACGCGGGTTTCCTCTGTCGCGAAAACGTTCGAGATGCTAAAGCGTTTCGCGTGTCCCAAAGAGCGTCGAGGGATCGATTTCGATCGACTCGCCATTTCCGCTGGAATTTTATGCGCGCGCAGATGGCCCGCCCCCCTCCCCCCAAAAAGCCAGGGGGAGGGCCAGGAAGGTTTCGTTTCGTGACGTACATCGTTAACTCCACGGCAGCCGTATTTTCTGCGGCCCTTTATCGCGCTCTTCAACGTCGGTGGCTCTGCTTCTCAGCCTTTTCGAGGCACGATTAATGCGCGTTGTCAGGGCCGCTGAAGCGGTTTCGGCTTTCTCGGCCTCGAATACAAAATCCACGCCGATGTTTACGCCCGAGCGGGCCCCCACGAGGAGTCGTGTTTTAGTTCTCCAAGGAAGACATGGCGGTGGCAAAAAAGGCGGCGAAGAAGAGCCTGAAGAAGGGTAGAGGAGAGGGGGGGGGGCATGCCGTGCACGGGGAGCCTGGATATGAATAATGAAGAGGGACGTCGACTCCGAAGAAGTTGCATCAACGTCGATTGGATATCGCCTCGCCAGAAGCCAAGGATGCTTCTGAGGTGGATGATCTCGAAGGATGGTATCGGATATATATTGCGATACCCCCTTCCGACGAGCAGCGCGCGTATCCACTCGAATTTCAGCCGGGGTTTGGGCGGCAAGTGAATTTTGGCGGCGCTTCTTTGAGATAATGATATACCTACTTTGTGGGAAGTGATCGTGGAAGAAACTGATTTCGAAGAGCACGGCTGAGTCGCGATTAAAGATCCTTATAGGAGAGAACTTAGTTAGACATGAAGTGTATATAGGATTTTTTGTGATTGATCTTTTTATTGAAATATGTATATTATGTGCCTTAACCCTTTTGGTACACGAAAGTCAGAAGATGATGATTCGCTGTTTGTATAAAATTAATTTTTATATTAGAAAATGTTATTGAAAAGGAATACGTGCGTTCTATCGACTTTTGTCTTATTTTAAATGTAGCATAGATTGTATAAACGTAGCACAAATTCGAATCATGCATATTTGCACGTTATTCGAACTATTAAGTATTTCATAGAAAAATTGTACAATAGTATTTGATGATGTGGTATATAAAGAGCAGTGAAAAATTGTAAAGTACAAAAAGAGTCCGATTTTAGGAATCGGTGAGAGTTATTAGCGAAGATGTCCACTTCTAGCATCTCCTTAAACCTGACGTTGTATAATAATTTTAAAAAAATGATTGTTTTTACTACGGTTTTTACCATCGAGTTCCTTTGCTGAAAGTTAGGTCGCAGTACGCCCTTGGGTCCAGGGGCCCAGACAGATCTAACCGGCAAGATTGCGGATCCAGGAGTCAGTGCCCTTTCCTGCCTGAACGCCGATACCTAAGGCGAAGTTTCTTCCCTTTAACGCGTCGAAAATCCTGCCCCTCGTGGTCTCCGATCTCTACCACGTACAATGTAATTTTTGTAGAAATCGTGGAAAAATAAAAACATACACACAAACTAAAAGGACTGTCTTTTCACCTGATTTTGATAAAATCCGCTTTAAATCTTACTCATCGTATATCTAAAAATACGACTATGCCTTAATAGAAATGCAATTAGAAAATGTATGTTCGAACCACATCTTTGTCATTTTATTTAACGCATCTGCTCAAGAATTTTAAAAATGTACAGAAAAGTCTTCAATCTACAGAAAAAATCTTCAAAAAAGTTAACATTAAAGCTACGAGTGTAAATTGACTAAAAACACAGAATATGCTTTACGAGTGGCCAAATCGATTTATATCGATAATCCTGGATCAATACTCTAACAAATCGATAGTAGACATTGATAGCTAAGCCGGACGATTCTCCACGAGAAATGCAAACCCTCGGGGATGGCGATAAAATTCGACACTTTTTTCTACGCTGGCGCTCCGCGCACGTGGGCGGACAACGTTGAATGGCGTGGAAATTGAATTTAAAACTTTTCCCCCGCCGTCAGAAAACCATAATTATCCCAGCGAGTATTTTTCCACCATTTCTCCGTTGCTAAAATAACAGTGCAAAACCCGCCTGCTCTCGCATTCTACCAGTATGTCGGATCGATAAGTAATTTCCATACGTTACTTCCATTACCCATTGCGGCCGGACGATCTTTATCGCAGACTCATCGATGCGAATTATTGTATTACATTACTATGTACATACATAATCGATCTAGAAACAACAATGCTAAGATGGCCACCCTCGTTATACAAACACGAGCCTTTTATCTCATCCCAAAAATCAAACTCGAGTATTCGGTCACGATAATAGCCATTGATCGCTTATCGATTTCTCCCAAATTACGACCACACATCAATTTTCATCGATCATCCACACCCGCTATTTTTCCCAGATAATCGAGTACCTACACCAATACTTATAATCGACTTTAGACCGCAGTCTAAGTACAATCGAGTACCTACACCAATACTTATAATCGACTTTAGACCGCGGTTAGGCACGAGTGTCACTCGTCGTCGTAGGACAAGCGATTAAAGGCTGAATTGTACGAAACGGCACGCGAAAAAACTCATGCGTTGGCCACGAAGCCTCGGCACTCCGTGGCTTTGGTGCAGCAATCGGGGCTTCCATTCGGTACGACACCGCGGCATTGTGTCGGCGTAACGATCGCGTCCATCGTCGTTGGCGGAGGGCAGCGGCGGTGGGATTATCTCGGAAATGCGGGCCTCCTCGATGCAAATTCCGCAATAAATTTCCGCCGCCCGGTTTGCACGCCGAAACTTTCCTCCTTTTGCGCCTCGGGCACGATTCCGCGCCGCTGCGAAGCTCGCGCGCGGAGAAATTCGCGGTATGCCCGAGGCGAGATCCGTTTTCCTGCCAGCCCTCTGTCGCCCCGCTCCTGAGGCGCGGATGCGAAGGGTGAGGCGTTAGATGCGATCTAGCGGTACGACTCGGCCGCCTGCGTGTCTCTATTATCTCGTTATTTAAGGTCCATTACCGGCAGGCCCTTTTTCCACGCGCCGATCGACCGGCCGATACGACACCCGCGATAAGATACCATTAACCCCTTTGGGGGCCTGCGTCGAGCGCTGCTCGACGTCGCGGCTCCTCGCTGTAGAGTTCGTAATATAGACGACGTGTCCCTTTCGCGCGCATTTTTGCTTACGGTCATGCCGCTATGCAGTCCGTAATACTGGCGATATTTTTGTTTTCTGTTGATTTTTTCTTACGGTCGTGCTGCTCCAGAGTCCGTATCATTGGCGAGATTTTTGTTTTGTGTAGATTTTTTCTTACGGTCGTGCTGCTGCAAAGTCCGTAATACTGGCGATATTTTTGTTTTCTGTTGATTTTTTCTTACGATCGTGCTGCTACGGAGTCGATAATATTGGCGATATTTTTGTTTTGTGTAGATTTTTTCTTACGGTCGTGCTGCTGCAAAGTCCGTAATACTGGCGAAATTTTTGTTTTCTGTTGATTTTTTCTTACGGTCGTGCTGCCGTGGAGTCGGTAATATTGGCGATATTTTTGTTTTGTATAGATTTTTTCTTACGGTCGTGCTGCTGTGCAGTCCGTAATATTGGCGATATTTTTGTTTTGTGTAGATTTTTTCTTACGATCATACTGCTATGGTTTTACGTGGATTTTTTCTTACAATCATACCCCAGTGGAAACCATAATAACGACGATATTTTCGTTTCGCGCGGATTTTTTCTTACGGTCATACCCCAGTGGAGTCCATAATATCGACGATATTTTCGATTCGCACGGATTTTTTCTTACGGTCATACCCCAGTGGAGTCCATAATACCGACGATGTTTCGGTTTCGCGCGGATTTTTTCTTACGACCCTACTGCTATAAACTCCGCGATATAGAGGATGCGCGTGTTTAGCGCGCACTTTTCGTTACGTCCTACACGATCCTGCACAACGCTTCTACTGTGAAAGGAAGGACAAGAGTTTTGCCTTGGAAAAGAGAGATAGGAGTGAGTAGGTAGTAGCAAGTGGTAAGTGTTTATGGATCTGTGCAGTGAGTATTTAAACTTGCACTTGAAATAACTGCTACAGCACAGCGCGCATGCTGATCTTTGGTATAAATCGGTATGTCTGGTGAAGTGATACGATCAAATCCTTCCAATCCTAGGTCTGTTCCTCTTTTGGAAGGAGATAAAGAAAATACCTTCGAGCGCAAGCAATGAAAGCCCGATCGCATCGACCTTTCCTTCAGAGGAGGCTATGGATAATGGACAAAAGTAGTCCTTTTTTAAAAAAAAAGCAAAGAAATATCATTAAAAAACAGAAAGAGAGTGGTACATATTTACCTTCTCAAGCAGACAGAAATAGAAACGGAGAAGATGTTCCCCGTTTTTATACAAATACGGAAGAGGAGATACAAACAGGGAGGAGGCTGCGCACGTGTTTTTTTTTTTTTTCTATACATAAGGACGATATCCCTTATCCGTCGCAAGAGGTTGCTCTTCCGCCATGTGCTTCTACGAGCATGTAAATTCCATCCCCGTGACACGTCATATTCCTGGGGCGCCGCATTTCGGGTTCGTTCTCATCTAGCTCACCCCAGGGAATTTGCTCCATTCGTACGCACGCACCACGCGGATAAGTATAATGCCGCAAACGCCTCACGTCTCAACTCGTAAATTTGATCGTGACGGTAACATCCTTCTGCCTCCTTCTTCCACCGGTACGTACGGATCTTATCTGCGTGTAACGCCCGCTATAATACTCTCACTCATATTCAGTGATGTACCAATTTCGCGATAAAGTCTTCCTTCTACGCGGGTATAAATCGCTGGCACGAATATGAGTCCTAAAGTAAAGTCGATTTTGAAAAACCGCCTTGCTAGTTTTCACTGACACGCCCATGGTGCGATCCAACCGATCGAGCAGTTTGATCAAACTGCGCAATGCTGATCTAGTATCGAAATATTTACGTATCTCTAAATACCTGGGTCTCTTATCATCGATCGACGAAGACAAATTGACGAATCGAGTAATCGAATCTCGTGCCTCTAGACGAACCTTTTAATCCATACTGACCATCGATCTATTGCTCTTATATATAGTACTAACTTGCTCATATATGTCGCGATAACGTTTCAAGTATCAGACTGTCCAAATATCAATACGAATCGCGATGTCTCGTCGCCAGGATCCACGCGACGATGGCGACTGGGAGAAGTCTGAATTTCGATGTCAGTGATTTTTGTCGATATCAGTGCGGGCATCTCGCTCATCGCGCGAAAAATAAGCGGAGGGCGGTGATTGGTGAAGGAGGACGAGGAAGGGGGGGGAGGTGGTAAGGGGAACAAGCTTGAGGATTTATACTATCACCGCTGGCGATCTTTGACATCGTGCCATTGGCGGAAAGTCGTGTTTATGGAAAGTAGGCACTCCGCGGGTTTGCAACGGAGGCCTTGAACTCCCGGAACCTTTTGTTTGCAACCACAGACTGAGGTACGTGCGTGACTACGTTCGCACGATCTCGGCTAACCTTTGCGGAAGAAAGCAAGGTGAAGCACGTTCAATTCCGGTTTTCAGAAGCCCGACACTTCGAGGAAGCTTTATTTATAAGCATAGGAAAACACTGAGTGCAGTTGAGGTTAAGGACCCCTCGGATCGTCGAGGTACGAAGTCATAATCGAAGAAAGTCGACGTGTGCAGAAGCACGCTCGCGTTTATTCCCAGAGATGGCTCGCGCATTTTCGAGTGATCGATTATCTCCATGAAATGAGCACCACGGAAAATTGATCTAGGAAATGTCTAATATACTCGACATTGATAGAGTCAACCGTTTAATATATACACGTGCGTATTGTTTGCATTAAATATTGTTTACATCAATTTTGGCAAGCGGTTGTATCGCATTATTGCAAAGATTTACCATGGATTACAAAATTAATCCGATTGCCTTTGAAGAAAATGATTTATTAATTAAGGTAAGTAAATAAAAATTCTAGGTGTAAAGTTCATCACTTGGGCCTACGAAAGGCTCATATACAAATGTAGCGTACAACGGAGAGCATTACGAAACAGATGATCTACTACTCCGCGGTTTAATTAACGGGCGAGGAGAGAAATTTCAAAGAAAAACTTACGTAAGATTCCGGACTTATCAGTTTCATCGATACAAGCTATTATGCGTTATACTTTCTACTCTTCCCCCATGTACAGCACGTAACATCCAATTCCACGATCCAGGACGATCAAAGTTATACGGAACAATGCTAAAAACGAAGGATCGAAACAACGAATACAGATATCTCTTCGAGGCTAATAAGCCTTTCCTGCGAGCTTCAAAGGACGATCCAAGCACCTTTACTTCGCGAAAAGAAATCGTCTCGTATTTCCCTGCCTCGACCGCACGAATCCAGTAGAAAGTTCCGCGCATCCAAATCGCAAGCGCGTTTTATTGCGGAGACGAGCCGTGTTCCTTTTTCCGGGAAAGCAGACAGTTTCTCATCCTGAATGGCCACCTTTGGAGATTTCCGGGAAACTCCGAGCGGCAATAGGAGGCCGAGGCTGAAATTTCTCGAGGGTGAGAACAGCGTTGTCGCCGCCGGAACGGTGGCTCGAGGTAATCGGCGTGGAAGCGCTTGTAAACTTCTTGCGCCGCCGAGGAATAACGGGCGCCTCCTGAAAACGTGTCATTTTGCATGGTAATGAAGGTAAATGCAAACCGTGGCAAAGCGGGCTTTGCGGGTAGCACAGTGTGTAAGCCGGCCCTTCGCGCTCCTCCGAGTATTTTAATTATCTCTCCGGCCTGGCCGTTTTAATCGCCGAAATGTATAATCCGCGCCTTCGTCCTGGTATGCCTCTGAAAGGCTATCAAGTTCTGACGAATATTGCGAGATTCCAGTAATACTTCCTTCTCTCTTGCTTTCAATACTGGCGAAAATAATGCGGCTGCTGGAATTAAAATTAGGACCTTCTATGTATATGTATACATTGAACTAAAAGTTTCGTTTGTTTTATAAGGAAATACTTGAGACGCAAGATCGTTTGTTTTGTATCATTTTATCGAAGTATGTGTATAGCTAGAGGATGATTGAGTATAAAGATTATGATACTTGAGGGATTACCTTTTATTCTTGTATAAATATTGCCAGATAAAGCAGCTGCGTGAAATAGCGAAGGACGCTTTTGTTCCAACGCACTATGCGCATGCGCGTATGTAGGGAATAGTATTAATAGTAATAAAATCATAAAATGATATGGAAAAAAACTGGACAGATTTATCAAAATAACGAAGATGCAAGGATAAGTAATACAGACAATCAACGTATACGTCTGAGGAATACACATCTCAATAATTCGTCTAGGTCTAGAATATTAGTCGTCTCACACACCATTACATTCCTGTCCTCCTCAAAGCACGCGCTCTTACGTTTCACTTCTCTCTCGCTCCCACGCGTTCACCCTATCTCTCTTTCTCTCTCTCTCTATCCTTTTACCTGATAACTGCACGCAACGAGAAGGTCCTCCTAGAGCTACGGTGGTGTAGTGGATAGAGGTTCAGACTGCCACAGAGCACAGACCCGAGTTCGAATCCCACCCATCGCCTCTGGTTTTTTCATGTGATATATATACACTCTATCTCTAGTAATTTAAAACCCACTTTAAACAGTAAGTCCTAGGCCAAAAATGATCTGAGCACCTGGTGCCAAAAATAAAATAAAAAAAAAAAAAGAATAACTCCTCGCACTCTCGCCGAAATCTCTCCAATCCTACGCACGTATTTAACCAATACCCTTGTGTATACCAACGACATTCTATCCCCATGCACGTTCCCAAAGCTCTGATCCGATAACGTGCAGGCGCAGCTTATCGCGCATACTTTCGCTGAACCGTCGCCGGACCCGCGCATATATCAGCTCGCGAATGGAGCTCTCCGCTGCCCCTCGCTGATTCCCGTGTTTATCCCCCGAGAGTCCCGCGAGGTGATGTACGGCCGGCTCTAATTGTTCGCCGCCACAGCTTGTCCACTCCCTTTGCCAGAATCGCGAGACGCGGTTTCTCGGCTTTCGAGCATAATAGGATCGCGGAGCTATTACCGGGACGGGCCTTATCCCGCGACCGTGAATCTTCCTGTCGTAAATCTCGGTTCGAGATAATCCCAGGGGCGCACGTCGGCGCTGGAAGAGTACGGGAGGGAAACGCCGGGCGAGAAGTGTCGCCGAGAGGCCGCTTATCTCTCGCGGTGCTGGACAACAAATCCGACGAGTCGAAGTTGGAGGGGGCAAGGGCGAGCGCGGCAGGATTAAGGGCGATTCTGAGGAATAGAATTAGAATTGCGGGAGAATTGTGTGTCGTTTCAATGGTGAAAAATAAAAGATAGATACTTATAAGTGGACGAATGTCTGGATATTGGAATTTAGTTGTCGCGTATGATTATTGAATTTTGAATTGTCTGAAATAAATATTCGACCGAGGATGGTGACGATGTTAATTCTAGATAAAGTAGAGGCTGATAAGTTTTACGTGAAATTTGTTGTTACAGGCTGTGATTTGTTGTAAGGTCGAAAATTGCAGAGTAATTTTTGGTTGAATTTTCTTTCTTCTGGAAAGTCGGGAAATGTTCTTTGAATAGTAATAATAAACCTATGGGATTATATAAAACGAAGATGACTTTAATTTCATGATATTTTTTCGAGCAGGAGGGATACTTCGTGAAAGGAAAAGTCGGAGAGTGAATGGACGCAATGCCCGGTAATAGAGATTGAGGAAGTCATCTGTATTACGTGGAGCGAATTGTAAATAAGACGTAGTTGACGATTCACGATAATGATGGATCGAGTATCGGGACGAAAAAAACCGAGAGCATAAGGCGATAACCTTTTTACTTCGCGTGATCGTAAAAAAAGATCTAGCAATGGTCGAAATAGGAGCCTCGTTTCTCGACGATTTCCCTAATTATCTCATTCGCCTCGAACGGCGCATCGATACGTGCTCGCCTGGCGCTGCTATCGCGCGCGCTCTACCGTGAAATTTATACTATAAATATTTCATTTATCTCGTAGACATAGATAAATGCCAGTTATAAATACACGCTACACGGTATCCAGTAGCTACGTGTTATATCAGTCTCACTACACAAAACCGCTAATAGTAGGTCCCATTATTGATACTCGCTATGCATAATTAGTTTCGTAATGCGACTTCGGTGCACTTTAAGTTCGGATAACCAATGTAAGCAAGCCATCCTCGATTTCATACACCGCACGCTAAAGATACGCTGCATAATTTCAAAGGCCAGCAATGCCACATCACGTCCTTTCTACAATACACAACACTCGAGTTCCTCAACGCATTCCCTGGAATCTTACGAAAATTTCAATCTCATTATCCACGAACCGCTGAAACTCCAGTAATCCAACAGAGGACATCCCTGCACACTCCATTACCCCTTCGTCGCTCCCCCCCTCCCCCGTTAGGATCTCCATTATTCAAACCGGTCAATTAACGCCGGCCAATTTAGGATCGCAATCGGAATTAAACACCGAGTCACGCTCCGATGACAAAGTATCCGCGTCGATCTAGCGCGAGCCTAAGCTCGCATAATGAAATTACAAGCGCGAGAAGCGGGCGGTTAATTAATGCCAGGCAGGGGCCGAGATGCGCGCGCAGCGATTTCTCTTTAACGAAGAATCGCCGATTTTTGCGAATTCGTCGCGCCTGCCAGCGAAGGCAGGACCCGAGTCAAAGGCCCACGACCTTCGGCCCCTTTCGAAGATCCCGAGTCACAGCATCCTGGGTCCTTGATGCATGGTCCTTGAGAGGATACGGTGTCCCTCCTGGCGATGCAGCCGAGAGCCCCGACGTCTCTGCCCCTCGACTCTGGTGCCGTGATGAAGGAAGATACGATATGGGAGTACACGTTGTCCCGGATGAAACAACGGACCACCAACCAGGATCCGCGTAGAAATCGCGGTGAACCGGATATCCTTCGTCTCCCAGGCACGGTGCTGCCGTGACTTACGTACGGCGCGGAGGTCACCACACCCACCCTTTGCTCGTTAACTCGTGGAGAATCGAGAATAAAAGGGGGTACACGTGGAGGGATCGGGCGAAAGGGGGATACGCGAATGGCCGTATCGATCGAGATATCTTATTGATGCGGGCACATCGTGTCCGGTGAGCGAATGTTCGCATAAACCGCGACCATTCCTTGGATTTCTTCGCTGGAGTGGAAAGTGAAATAAGCGACGGGAGGGGAACGCGCGCGAAAGACTTCGATGAAACGTACGATACGCAAACGGATGACGTGGATTAATAGAGACCTCTCGTAGACGCAGGAAAACGTGTTCTGAGATTAAGACGAGACCGTATAAGAACCACCATCCTGCCGCGGTGTTATTTGATGAAATATATAAGGAAAGAGAAAATAAGCGGGATCGGACGAGAAAGAAGGTAGACGAAGTGTATTGAGAAGGAGCGAAGTACGCGAATGAACGAAGCGCGTCGAATCGAATATTAACGTCGATATACTCCATCCGGGGATTAAAAGCGAACATCCAAAGAAATGATAAAACTTATTCAACTCCGTTCAATAACCACTCGATATAAATATATATACGTATACCAGAACCTCGCAAACGAGAGATTCCCTGATAACTCTACATACATATATCCCCGCAAGTCTCGTGGCACGCACCAAATTCCCCCAACAAATATCGTAAACCCGTTTCCAGTCGTATCGAGATTTTGCGCCATCCTGCATTATGCATCGGTCTTAGCCGAAGTCACGAGATTACGAGGCTCCACCGAAGATCCGCCTTTTTCCACCTTCCATCGCCAGACGATATCCCGAATCGGGCCCGAGGGTTATTCCTTCGAGGCCCAGAACACGAGGGACATCGTCAGTGTCAGCAGAGGAGGATATCCGGTTCGTGGTCCGTTTTCTGCCAGCCAGGCCAGCCGGTGGTCTCCTATCGGATCCTCTCCTCCCCTGCATAGCCGAGCATCGAGCTTCGCGGAGTAAATGCCAGCGGGAGGGACGACGAAACGCTGTCTTCCCAAGGCCCATCGGGCATCGTGTGCAGTACCGATGTGGAAGCCCATTAAGCCCGAGACATCCCGGCCCGGCCATCGTCACAAATCATAGGTTTAATGGAACGATAAATTTGTATTCATGCCGCGTGCCGTTCCTCCTCCGCCTCCGCCTTCGACCGCCTTTAAATCGTATCCATAAGCCACGGATATTGAGAAAAAGAGGACTCACGGACCTCGCGGTACGAGGATATCGCGGAGGCTTGGATTCTGCGTAATTGATATAGGATCTAAGGGCAGTGCTAAAAGGGAAGAGTGAGGTGTTTGGATTCTTGGAAGAAGGACACTTGAGAGAGAGAGATGTGTTAACGTATTGTTTTATTTGATCTGGAAAATTTTTTTAACAAATACTCTGAAAGATTGTGGATTAGAGAATGTGCGATAGCTTGTATATGTATTTTGTACTGTACATTTAGTGCGATAATAAAGGTATGTAATTGATTTTCTCAGGTGTCTATACATGTACGATTCACGGAGCTTATCTTGTATAATTCTTAGGGAGTAGCGAGTAACATTTGAGTTATGTTTTTTTTCATCGATATATTATTCTTGAATAAATATCCGTTACGTAGGATTAATGATGAGGAAATGATGTCAGAAATCGGGATTTACTAAGAACGTTTGTGTGAAATGCTCGGAAATCGTGGTGCGGGCAGAATTATCTGTTGGTCGAAAAATCAAGGGTACGAATCGCCGCGAAGGATTCGATGTAACTTTATACAGGTCCGCAGGCTTATAAATATTCCCACCACAGACGTGTTCCACGTTACTGCCTTGGTCCGCCCCGCGGGGACCTATGCCCTTGCATTAGTCGTTAGGCAAATTGCTTTGCTTGTTTGCACATCTGAAAATCCTGTCCGTATAATGTACTCGTTACATCAACTCGACGTAGGATATTCACCATGAATTACTCTCGAAATTGTTACATAAAAAAGCTCTTCCCGTGGGTAATCTCGCTCTCCATCGATGTCCTGGACGATCTGCATGAGCTGGTTTCGTCAAGACACACGTTTCCGTCTACGCTACTTATCCGAAATGCTTGATTTAGTTTCAAGCACAGTGTCTAATATATTAAGTAACGGCTGATAAATTAAGATCGAATAAAGAACGATGTAAGCGCATAAATTGCCATCATATCAAACATGCTAATCCCTTTATCGAGTTAAAGAACATAATTATAATACAAAAAATGTTTAAGGATGCTCGAGTCGAAAACGATATCCCATGTTTTTCCATAGCGAAACAAATAATTGTACGATATATATTAACAAATACTGATTCTTGCAGAAGTATTTTTTTTTAAACGTATAATATTGTCGCTACGTAAAAAAGTAATCGATTATGTTTTTACGCGAAGAAAATTTCAGTCTTCGGGAGCTTTGCTGGAGCACACGCTGATAGTAAGGTTGAATACCAAGGCTATCGATATTAAGTGTCCCTTAAACTTTGATTCGCAGATGGCCAGTATAGAGGTATCCTTGTCAACGACTCCGAGAAGGAAGAAGGGCGGCAGTATCTCCGGTGGAGTCACGTCACCAGCCGGTCATCGAAGTCGAGATCATTATAAAGAGCTCGATGCCCTCAGGGTCGCCCTGCGCGACAAGGAGAACATTATTCAAACGTAAGGAACCGTAGTGCAGTTGCGTAAGAATACGGGACAGTGTATATCTCATTTTACGTAATATCGATAGTAATTGTATTGAACAATAGCATGAAATTGAAGTAGAATTACTCCTGCTATCGATTAATGCGAATGATAGATACACCAAAATTAAAAATATGTGAAATAAATTCTTGAAAAAACCTTTATGTAATTTATGAGATTGAAGCAGTGGTGTTGTGGATGATAAATTATGAGTAAGTTACTTTCGATATTACACGGTCATAAAATCATCCGACATGTACTTCCATATATGTTCATTCTACTGTAAATGCTAAATTGTAAGTATATCGTCGCCTGTAGGGAAATATCCATATTTCAATAGCCTGATCCGAGATTTCAGGCATTCGTCGTTACCGTGCACTAACCGATATCGCTGCTCGTTGATTGCTGAATACACGCTGGCCATCGCGGTATCCCTGCAATTCGATGTAAAGTGTCTCGAGTTTATTGATTAAAAAAACTAAACATCTACCCCTGAGCGTTCTCCAAAGCTCCGATCGTGATAAAGCCGATGCTTTTAAGCGCATCGTACCGGTATAACGGATGTCTCACCGCTATTTGCCGCGAGTAATATTTATGCAGGCGGATAAAATTTCATGCGACATTAACTGGCGCTTCAATTAACCGATATGGTCGAGCATCAGACCCATATTTGCGCAAGATATCCGCGATCCCACAGAAAGGAACTCATTCCTACTAACGAATGAAAACGAGCCTAGCCGTCCGTAGATGTGGTGCGATGAAAGAAAAACGATAAATCTCACGCGGCTTGATCGCCATTAAAACGTAATGAGCGTATTTTCATAAGCGCGCTATATGGCCATATATAGGACGCGGCGCCGCTTGTCGCACGCCAGGCATTAACGTTTGGACAGAAGCGGGCGAGGCTGCAATTAAGGAACCTTTGTCAGAACCGGGATAATTCTGCTTAATTGGGTAAAGCATGGCGGTGCGTGGAATACGGATAGTTGGCGGTAGTTGCGAGGAATGGTGCTAACGTTCATTATTGTCCACGAACAGCTTCCCTTTTGGCACCAATCACATTGCCACGGTTTAAATCAAGGCCGATACTTCTTTTTTTCTTCTTTCTTGTACTTGTCAATATCGATAGCTGAAGTAATTTATTCGAGAGGCTGTTTTCTTGACGTTTGAAATAATCGAAAAGGTGAAAGTGAATGGTAAATCGTTTTTTATGAGTATTGGTCAAGTTTGTAAAGGTGAATTTTGTAATACTTTTTATTGTATTATTTTGAATGGCTCTTAAGTGAATATTACTGTAAAAAAGTTGTTCCTGGTTGGTGCTACACGAAAATGTGCGATCGCGCCTAATTTCCATGTCGATGAGACGTGTGCAAATAGCGCTCTTCGATTCGCTTAGAATTTGCTTAATATGCTCGATGAGCTTTTAAAGTTACACGCGCGAGTGATCGCGAGAAAAATCCGTGTAACACGTTTATCCTGGCGACATGGCTTTAAGCTACTCCCCAAATGTTCCCTAAGCGGATTTACATTCCGCAACATAGCGATGCTGGTACCAAAATTCGTGCCGTGAATTTAATATCCACAGTGCGCGAGTAGGGAAGAAATATATTTACCAAACGCGTCCAAATCGAGTTACTGGAAGTACTGAAGTAGAAAATTCGATGTAACTATCGCCTTCTCTACACTCTGAATGGTATTTGACATACAATCACATATTCACTCAGACTTCCCACAGCAAAGAAATACCACTCCACTTAACATCACGAGTCAAATTTAACGGTTCTTCTCATACTTCGAGAAACACCACGCTATTACATTAAAAATATAAAAATCCCAAAAATCACACCATATCCCTGAAGAGCGTACTTCGATCAGATCAAAGATGAATGAAAAAAAAATGAATTAAGTTAAAATTCAAACAACAAATTCCAACATTCAAATTCGACAAATTCGGACACGAATACCGGATACTTGTCTCTCCGTATATTATATTTGTTTTTTTTTTTCGCATTCGTTCCATTTCAGATTGAAGGGCCAGCTGTGCAACACGCTGAGCAACCGGCTGGCATTGCGCAACGGCGCGCCACCCTTGACCGAGGCCGACAGAAAGGCAACCGAGGAAAGGCTTCAAAGGTTGCGACGTGACGCCGACAATAAGCGGCTGGCCATTAAGAATCTCAAGCTGGCGCTGGAGCGGCTCGATATCACCGAGTGAGTACGTTAAGGGAAAGGTCCGCCACGCTCCTATTGTCCGCGTACTCCGCGCCGTTTCCGTTTTAACGCGATGAATATCGCGGCCGGATCGAATTTCGTCGCTGATCTTTCTTAGGAATTCTCCATCGACACGCTGCAATCAGCTGTGCCTTGATTAATTTATACCTCATGCTGCAGACAGTGGAGCTGTTATTATAGGAGAAATTATTAAGCAGGAAAACTTGTTACGTTTGCATAAATGGCGTACGCATGTTATTAATTGACTCGACTAAGGCGGTCAGAGTGTAAAAAGTTTGAATGTTTCGATGATAAGTGTGGCACGAGTAGTAGGTGAATTATAGAGGCGATGATGCTGTAAGGGGGAGATTTGTTGGTTGATAGCATTTTAAAGATGTCGGATTTATCTGTTGATATAATGAAGGATTCGAGAATTCGTTGCTGATACTCGTTGAAAGTGATCAACTGGAGTTTATGTGTATGTTTATATTCGCGTAATTTATATTTAGTTTAATTAGTACAAGGATATAGCTGATGATGGAGTGCTAATATTTTACCGTGAATGAAAGAGGTTTTTTGTTTAAATTGCTATATTGCCTGGAGAATATATAATCTTAAGGTGTGTCGTAATAACAGCAAAATACGATATTACGTGTGTTTTCCGTAAATACGGTGTTATATATTCGCCTTTTCCGTTGATCAGGCTAATAAGCCAGCGAGCGACATGAGGTAGAATATATATTGTATAAGGAAGTAACGTTTTAGATCGTAAAGTAAGAAATAATCTTAGGAGAAACCTCGTTATAAACTTTGAGCTGCTAATGAGATACGTCATTAACTTCCGTGCGCCAAAGGCCAACATCTTCAAAGCAGAGGCGCGAGAGAAAATAACCATAAGACTCTTTAACATCCAATATTAGTGTATTTTTATGGGTTTTACTTGTTGAAAAACCCAATATACAAACGAGCATGGATATACTAGTACTAGAAATTTCACTTTCCACGCAAGATAATTATAATCAAGTTAAATACAAAGAATTAATATGTATCACGAGTCAGTTAACTGTAACCGAGCTTTTTTTAATTTTTGCAAACAATTTAAAAACATTAGAAATAACTATAATTTTTATCTGAAAATAGAGCACATGTGCGATGTATCTGCTGGATATTTATTATTATCTTTCTGCATTCGAATAAAAACTGGCAATAGTTTACTACTTAATACATTGTTCAATACATAATATTTCATTTTGAAAATAACGTTTTGTGTTTATTAATGATAAAAATAAAAGTACAAAATCGGAAATGTCGATGTATCAGAACCTTATTCAAGACATGAAACATCACAATCCCATATGGTCTAGTGGCTAGGATACCTGGCTTTCACCCAGGAGGCTCGGGTTCGATTCCCGGTATGGGAAATTTTTTTTTATGTTTCCGCGATAACTGTAACATTATTTTACACTTATCAAAGGTTATATTATTATTTTATATTTTATAAAATACATATTTTTTAATAATTTTATTTTTCCACTTTTTATTTTTATCTCATATATTTTAACATAAATGTACAATTCCACGTGGGGTCTTGATTTCAGTAATATCGACGTCCGAATTCAGCAGGCAGAATTGGAGTACAGACTTGGTCGCGAAGAACTTGAACTTCTGACCCTTCGCGAGGAAAGCAGGGCTCTCCAAGCGGCACTGGAATTGGCAGAAACCCAAGAAAAGCAGAAGAACGACACGATATTCAGGTAATCTCTTCAGGATTTTATGAGACACGTACTTTATTACACCCTATTTATCAGAAGTTTTTCCATCCTTGTTATTGCAACCGAAAAAGCTGCCCTGTAATGGACGAAGGTACTTCCATATATAATATTGTTTCTTGATCCCTAAGATAAATGATGCTTACCTACGTATAAAAACAACACATTCCTAAATATTCTATAACAATTAATTATCAAATTGCCATTTGTGGGTAATAACAGATGTAGTGTCCAGTATTTTCCTTTAACACTCGTGATCTACATCACTGACATTCTTTGTCGATAATTCTCATAACAATAACAACGATAATTCTGATCCACGATTAAATCGTGAGAAACATGGCTCCTTTACGACGTATGCAATTTCCTTTTCAGTTGCATCTCAGGCTCGGCGCAAGTAACGATTCATGCCGTGGAAGTGAGCGCGGACCCGAAGAGCCCTCGGTTTGGCGCTGGACCACGAGAAGACAGTCCTGGGCTGTACGTCGATTGGGCGGTGGAGGATTCTGGTCTTTGCAAGGGAGACAGGTTCGGATGCATTGTTATCTTGCACGAGCTTCTATGGTGCATTAAACATTGTGCAGCTGCCGAACGGACGTGGAGGGAACGGCCAGTGCAGAATGCACGAATTTTTGGTGCTCCTCCATATTCGACTCACGTACCGACCTACCTGCCATGATTCTTCCATTTGTCTTCTCCTCTTTCCGGGCATCCGGTGTGCTCTCTCTCTTTCCTTCTGCCTCCCTTCCTCCCGCGATCCATCGCGAATTCGAAGCGAAATTTATCGAGATAGAAATTTATCAGCCGCAACGTAGCTCTTCTTCCAAAGCTGCGGCTGATCGAGAACGCCATTGTGGATACGATGCAGGTCTTGGTCCTTCAGTTCTACGAGCGCATTAAAATTCCCCGAGGCTAAAGTCAAAATAGTCCAATTCAATATCTATATTCCGATCATGTACAGAGACTATGAATAGCAACAGTTCTAATTCTCCTAAAAATACATAAATACAACGTAAAGTTTAATCAAAACAGCGAGATAATTTCTCACTTTCCCATTCAAGTACATCTTCCATATAATCTGCAACACAAGTTTGTCAGTGCAAAATAGACAAAATCTTGAAGGATTTCTCGCTTATCGAAGAGGACAAAATCCTTACTTCTTCCCGCTGATAGACAGCCGCGGAAACCGGATCGTTCCTCCTCTTATACACTCCTCGTTGTTGCGGAACAACGCATCAACCATCGAACAACGCGTCACATTCAACCATGAATCACGGCGCTGCGAGAGACAATGAGGTAGACGAATGCGAAAGAGAGTAGGAGAGAAAACGAGCGAGTGAGAGAGTGAGAAAGCGAAGGAGCAAGTGACTGACTAAGCGAGACAGAGTAAGTGTACGAGCAAGTGAGTGAGGGAGCGAGTGTTAATAAATAAGAGAGAAAGAGAGAGAGAGAGAGAGGGAGAGAGCGATGATAACCGCAGGGAAGGAGAGGCGAGAAGAAAAAAGAGGGATAGTGGCAGAACGCGATGTAGTAGTACTACGCAACGCATGGGCTATCGGTAGGAACAATGGCACGATCTTGGTATTCGGTTCCCAACGGGTCGCCGTAGCGTGAAGCGGCACCGGAAGTCCGCTGTATGCCCCCGCTAATTGCACCTGCGACTTCACATGACCCCACCCTTCCCCCTTGCCCTACGCGTAGACTCTTTCCACGCAAACCCGGATTGGATGCTTCGTTAAACTCGCACACCGACGAGACCTTCGAAATTCAACGTTCCGCGGCTTGATCGCGGCCCTTCCTTCCCTTCCGCTGTCAGACTATTGTATTATGTTATGTATATTATATTATATTGTTATTAGAATATCGTATTAAAATTAGAGGACAGGAGAACGTCGATCGAAATGTAATTTTTCGACTATCTTCAGAGTGTAAAAGGATCGAGCTGATCGGGGAATAGAAATTTGATATGGACTTTTTGGAATTGATTAAAGGAGGATTGGGGTGTAGTACTGGATATGATCGTTCATCGATGGAGATGTAAAATGAATTGTATATATTTGACGTGTTTATACGGGTGTTAAGCCTTGTGAATGAATCTAGGAACATGATCGATGTTAGGAACTAGATCAGCTCTTCTCGCGGGAACAATAGTCATCCTGTACACATCTCTGTCACCTATCTTACAAGTATGATGAACATAAAGAGCAATTCCTTCTCTTGTAAAAAAAAATATAATCCTGCAACCTATACACAAAAATAATAATTCTATACACAAAAACAAATGCAAAAAAAGGATCATCCTTCTACACCGCTCTAACGAGTACCATCGAGACAAAGCACCAAAGAGTACCCAGTAACTTTCCTCCCTGGAAAAAAAAAAAAGAAAAAAAAAACGATCATCCTTCGCCCATCTCTTCCGCCAGCGTTACGTTTATGAAGAACACGGAAGAAGAGTAGGCGAAGCCGGTAGCTCTTCTCATGAGATTCAGCAGGAAGCCAAGCTCCTCTCCTGGCGGCGCCCCTCTCTCCTCTCATCGCGCTAATTATCCGGCCTCCGCGAGCCCTTCCCCCCCCCCTCGCCCCTCGAACCGCGAGGGTTTTAGTTAAGCGAGCACGACGCGCTTCCCCAATGGAGTTTATCGGTCAAACATTGTCTTCAGGATCTTGGAGGTGAACGGGAAGCTGGTGGTGGGAGCGGGCAGGAGCGACCTGGCCCGGCTGCTGGCCGTTGCACCCGATGCAGCGCAAATCGTGGTCCTACGAAAGGGCGAATCCCTCGCGGCGTTGCGCACACTGCGATCAGATAACCTCAGGTTGACTCACAGGATCGGGTATCTCGAGGAACAGGTTAGGGATCTCCTGGCACCGACCAGGACGGAGGTCCCCGCGGATCCGCCGCCGAGTCGCCAGGAGCACGTTCAGGTATGGCCTCGAAACGACGAAGATGATAGATTAACGCGCTTTTGAACCGCTCGCAGCGATCCTCTCGCAGGAGACGCGCTTAGACTTGTCTGCCTTGCGCGTCATATGAAAAGCGTGCAGCACTCGCTAGTTGACTGTTTGGCCCTCTTTTTTTTTATCCCTTCTGTGTTTTATTTTCGACTGTTTTTTGACTATACCATTTTCATCCTATGTAAACTGTTTGAATAGGAATTTTAAGAAACTGGTGTTTTTGATAGTATTTTTGGAAGAAGGACTTGAAATGGTTTAACTAGTGGATTGCGAAACAGGATGTTCGAAGCTTGATTCTAAAGCGGTTCATTTAGTTATTATTATACAGTTATTCATGTATATTCATTCGTTCATTCATATATATTATACAGTTATTTCATTTTGTACGGTTGTGTATGCAGAGCGAGGAGAGAGAGTTAAGGATGTGCTTTAGACCGAAATCTCGGATTTGAGTAGTGTTAGTCGATTAATTATGTGGATAAGTACTTCTTTCGTGGAATTACGGGTTGAGTCGTTTGGCGAGGAAATCCGCCAATCTGGTTTCCATACAAAGAACGCCGGCCGCCATTTGGAGAATTTCCTCTCGGCGCGACTAAGTACAAATTGGGATCGAAGGAATTCGATCGGACGGCCGGTAGGCGATCGACGCGAATCGAGCTGGAAATACTCCTATAATTAGGAATCTGCTTGATTAATTCTCCAGTCCCGATAAAGAAACTCGAGGGCTTGTAATGCAAAAAAGAATTTTATGAAAGAATTCATTCCTCTCCGTGAGATTTAGCGCAATTGCTAAGAACACTGGCTGTGAGACACTTGGACCACAATATCACGCGTTTAGCTTAATATCTACAATCACCCTAATAATAATCTTTCTATCTATACGCAATGCACTATCTCACAATCACGAGATTTTGCAAGCGCGACGAAAAACTCAACCGAATGAATCGACATACCATTCAGCAATATATATCATACGAAATTCATATTTTTCTTTCATCACTCAACATCGAGTATCACTAAAACGATCAAGGAAACTAGTTGATCCTTTTAATAACGCTCGATAGTTAAACACTGAGATCGCAATTCCATGAAAACTGTAGTTTAGTCACTGTTTATACATTAGTTTATTTTATACCATGTTTATAC
This sequence comes from Ampulex compressa, assembly GCA_038496175.1. Taxonomy (NCBI): domain Eukaryota; kingdom Metazoa; phylum Arthropoda; class Insecta; order Hymenoptera; family Ampulicidae; genus Ampulex; species Ampulex compressa. The sequence continues at coordinate 28,993 of JBCFXI010000828.1, forward strand.
AAGTCAAGTTTATACATTATCATTGTATTATACGACACGCGTCTCTCTAAGCAACCCTTCTCCGTGAGCCCAGGTGTTTCAAAAGGGGCCCCAGGTGACCGCATTGGTAGCCAATCTACCAGGTCTAAATGTCCGAAGTCCCATGGAGCTTCGACAAAGTCTGCCAGCGGTCAGAAGCAGGCACAGCGATCACTCGAGGCGACTCGCGGATTCGAAGGGCTCGAAGGAACTCGATTTCTCCTCGGACAGCGTCTCGAACGGGCATCACAAGTCGAGGAGCAGGCAGAAGCACCAGGGATTTCAGCTGGCCAGATCGACCGCCAGCCTGGACTGCAAGCAGTCTCAGATGCAGCCGCAGCTGCAGCGCAGGAGGCCGTCGCGGGTGGAGTCGGCCATGGAACAATTGCACAAGAACCGTAAAAATGCGGCCCAGCTGCAGTCCCTGGAGTTTGATTCTGAGCCGACCTACTATCGCCTCCAGGTATTATTCATCCGCGAGGATAACATGCTTGATGCAAAGCCAAAGATTCGAGACGACGCGGATTTTGATCTCTCGCTACTCCTTTCTCTCATTGTTATTACTCATAGCAAAAAAACAAAAATTGTATTTCAAAGGAATTTATCTCGTTGTTATTACTCATAGCAAAAAAAAACAAAAATTGTATTTCAAAGGAATTTATCTCGTTATTGTTACTCATAGCAAAAAAAAAACAAAAATTGTATTTCAAAGGAATTTCTCTCGCTGTTATTACTCATAGCAAAAAAAAAACAAAAATTGTATTTCAAAGGAATTTATCTCGTTGTTATTACTCATAGCAAAAAAAAAAAACAAAAATTGTATTTCAAAGGAATTTCTCTCGCTGTTATTACTCATAGCAAAAAAAAAACAAAAATTGTATTTCAAAGGAATTTCTCTCGCTGTTATTACTCATAGCAAAAAAAAAACAAAAATTGTATTTCAAAGGAATTGCTTCGCTGTTATTACTCATAGCAATTCCTTTGAAACACAATTTCTTTTTTTAATTCATTTTTCGACACCGACTGCTAAGGTCATTTGGACTAGGACCTACTGTTTAAAATGGGTTCCGAATCACCAGGAAACACAATTTTCATTCGATACTATCTCCCAACACATTATGCACGCGTAAAATCAACGTTAAACTCTAAATGGACGAATTATTTCACGGTAGAGGGTCTATAATACACTCTATACTCGCAACGTCTATTATTTACCTTGAACGCAATCTCAGATTTTCTTTCCACGATTTATTGAAATCGGTTGAATGCCCCGTGTCTCGTAGGACTCTCAGTCGCGAGCATCGGAGAATTCCGACGCCTCCGTCGCCTACAGTTCCCAAGAGGCGAAAGCTCGGCCCGCACCGCCGAAGAAACCGCTTCGACTGTCCCTCCATCGCGCAGCGAGTCTTCAATCCGTGGAAAGCGCGCCACCCTCCGCCCTTCACGATGTCGCCAAGAAGCCCACGAAGAGGAACCACCGAGGCGATCCACCGGCGGAGAAGAATTTGAGGGCCGAGGCGAATGGCGAGATGAGCAATCAGACGCAGGAGCCGGTCTCCAATCCTCCTCAGCCGCCTCCTAGGACGCCCTCCAGGGCGGAATCCTGTCAGAGCGCTCTTCGTTGGCCCTCCCCGAAACCGAGGCCGCACTTGGCGCCTGTTCCCATGGAAAAATGGTGCTGAAAGTTGGAAAGGAAGTCGCTCGATCGAAGAGGAGCATCGGCATCTGGAGTTGCAGTGGTGTTCTTTGGGTTCAATTATTTTTTACAGCTCACGAGGAAGCAGAGTGGGATTATATCGCGAATGGCTAATGTGAATGCACGAATTATTATTCGCGGAGTAGTCTGTGTACTGGTTTTTAGATATTGTATTATTCAACAGAGATTCTATGGTCGAGTGGTGTGTAAACATTTAAATGATCAAGCGTTTAGAACTTATGAACGAGGAGTATTTGCTTAAATGAAATTTAGAAGTTTGTTACTGTTGCGGAACGATGTGTTGTACATATGTATTTTATGTGCTGTATCGTATTGAATGCATGTTAAGGAAGTGGAAGAAAGTGGGCTGCTAGGTACGATGAGCGAGAAATGGATAAAGCTGTGTTGAGCGAAAAGGAAGGGTTTACAATCACATTTTGATGATATTTTCGATGATGGAATTTTACTGAGACCTACTACGATGTTCGTGGAATTCAAGGTTCTTTTTTACAGCTATTCCTATGAGGAAATGATATTCGCAGTCCAGTTAAACTTACGATTTTCCGTGACGATATGGAGCGGAATGATTTAGCACGTAGAAGGAAATATGAATCGTGTTAATGGAATGTAGATAATTTCCATTAGAAATATTCCAAGATCTCAAACGTCCTATGGGATAAGTGTTAAGATAGCGATTAAAGTGGAGGATAACGTGTAAATATAGTATAATATAAACCGTACCTATCATACTCGGAATTGTCGGTTAAGGAAGACTGAAGGTATTTGCACATGCCGTCTTGTAAATTCTAAACCAGGATACGTTAGGATTTTAAGACGTAATCGGCGAATTAATTTGCATCGAAATGAATCTTGCCACTTATTTTTACGTTGAAGGATGCATCGCTACGTGGTTGCGCTAGTTGCAACACGATTTGCATTTTCCGTTAGATCAATTTCACACGTACACGATACTATGTTATGCGAATATATTTTTACATTTTTCAATTATGCAAACGAACATAAGTATTATGAGATAAGATAAATTTAGACACTCGTACAAAGTGCGTGAAACGTACAATTAGAAATTTATTTTTCTTATGGAAGCTAAGCTCGCTAACTCGATGCCTTTATTAGTATTACGTGTGTTCTTTTATACTTCGTAGAGATTAGAACTTAATTTTATCTTTGCCTTCGATATTTATTTTGATGTCTTGCGACCCAAAATTCACTTTCCTTCTCTTTTAAATTCCTAGTCGATTTATTGCTTAGTGTAATACGTTTAACGTAATGTACTGTAGGGAAAACGCAACCCGACAGAAGCCAATGCTTGCAATTTTGGTAATTGTATGAAGTGTGTCATTAAAATTTACTTCTATGAAAAGTATGGCGGAGAGTGAGAAAGAGAAATTATTTTCTATGGGATGTAGAAGTGAAGGAGTCCATAGTAAAAATATATAAATACATTTATGAAAATATTACAATGTTTATACACGGTATGTTTAACTTTGCGTAGCTCGTTGACAAAGTCGAGCCAAGAGACTGTTCATCTGCAATAAACTGCTGATTCCATCCACTATTCCTAAATGTGTCATTCCAATTTCCTGGAAATTTATCACGGATTAATAGTTAAACTAGGTAAGGCATACAAATTGGACTTAATGATGCAGTAAACTCACCTTTATGAAATCCAGTTTTAATTTTTCATCGATCGTTAGGTTCTTACAAACTCGAAATATATTTCCAATTAAATCCTCGGCAGAATATCCCATTTTCCATAAGTGATCCATGACCTGCGGTTAAGTTTTTAAAAAATTAATATACTATTTTTTAAAATTTTATACAAAATTAATAGTATAGAATTGTCTTACCCCATACGCTTTGCAGATGTTACCCTGTGTACAAAAGTCCAACATCTCTTTAACGAGAAGAGGGTGAGGCTCGTCGCAGACTTTAAAAACATTTTCGCTATTTACATGTCCAAAACCATTGTACGTTGACTGCAGGTTATTTAACGCTTGTCGCATATCACCCTGGGCAGTAAACACAATTGCTTCCAGACCATCATCGGTGTGTGAAATCTAATGGAAGCGTTGATGAAGTAGTTTGAACAAATTCTTTTGAAAAATTATTTTTTGAATTTTCTTTAGTGTTCACATTAGCATTTAGATATAGAGTAATACATGAAAGCATTACATTTTCTTTTTGGCAGACTTCAATGACTTTTGCTAAAATCTGTGCATCCGATAACTTTCCATATCTTAACATGGCACAGCGAGATTGTATAGGTTCTATAATCTTTTCACTGTTATTGCAAGCCAATGCAAATCTGGTTGTGTTGCTGTATATTTCCATTGTACGGCGCAACGCTTGCTGCGCCCCATCAGTCATACTGTCCGCTTCATCCAAAATGATGATTTTGTGCTTTCCCTTAGGTAAGTTCACCTAAGAAAAATTGTTTCCCATTATAAATATTTCAATAAAAGTTTGACGTAAATATTGCATAACTCTCCAGTACCTTCTTTTGGGCAAACATCTTAATCTTGTTCCTGACAACATCTATGCCTCTCTCGTTCGACGCGTTCAACTCGAGGACCGCTTCCTTGAACAATGGCCCCAAAAGTATACGTGCTAGGCATAAGATCGTCGTAGTCTTGCCCACTCCTGGTGGACCGGCAATAATGATGTTTGGCGCATTTCCATGCTGGGCAAAGACCGATAATCTCGATACAGTATCCTCGTTGCCGACAATATCCGTAAATACTTGCGGGCGATACTTCTCTATCCTGAATGACGATAAAAGCAAAATCAGAAGAACGAAATAAATTATCGTTCTGACTGCAGTATAAAAAAAGAAAAATAATCAGCACTAGTGGACGAGGAACCACCCAGTAACCAATGACAAAAATAATTTTATCAATTTCTACAAGTACTCTACAAATTTCATCTAAACGTCAAGGATGGACACAATACGTAACACATTCCATCCTTTGATGTTTATACGAAAATACGTTAATCCTCATTTTCTAGTCTAATCCCGCGTATTTACTCAATCCAGGCGCTCGACGTGAGATCGATATAAAACGTACTCCCATCGAAGATGATTTGATGGAACCCAATATTGTGCCTCGTTCGGACAAAACGTACCATGGCAGATTCGAAGACTTCTTCTCTTTTTCCTTAACGTCAGGCCTGTATCCGCTGGTCGAAGGCAAAACTTCGACCTCCATCGCCTCGTCCGTCGCATTATCGCCTGCCATATTTGTGGCTCGAGCCGGTAACGCGGCAAAACTTTGAATCCGCTGCCATGAACGATGAGGTATATACAGACCGTCAACCTACTTGGGGTCTAGTCGCGCATCGACGCTGTTACTTCAGTCTACGTCTGTACGGCGAACTCGACGTACGTACTTTCGTGCCGCGCTTTAACTCCCGTCGATAAATCGGTTTAAGGAAATAAACTGCGAAGTGTGCATCTTCTCTTTAACCGTTGTACTACGATATACTAGCGTTTATAAAGGTTCGATAAATATTTTCATTGCGTGCTGTTAATGGTTATTTGTTTGTCATTCTTGTTTATTCCTACGACGATACAGGAATAAAGCGTCGAGGAACGAATTCGTTAAACATCATCTAATTATTTCTTCCCAATGTAATTATTTATTCCTATTAAGAGATTAAGGAATCGCATGATCGTGATCAAAATTGCGTGTATTCAAAGCATTAGGCATTAACCAGGAAATCACGAGGGCGTCATGTGCGACCGAGTCATTCGCGAATTATTTTGAAATGCAACTCGTTGCGCGATTCTTGCAAGCAGAAAACGTTTTACTCGGCTCGATCAAAGATCCACTTGCAATTATGATCAGTCCTTATAGAAAATAAAACAACCTTTCGAATCCTAAAAACGATTATTCCTCTCGATGCTTCAAGATGCTTCTTGTAAATATGTCCCATCTTATTATTACCAAGTCTAACATCCGGCGGAGAAAGATATGTTACGAGACTTTTGAAGGTGACGCGCTCGGTACTTCGTTACAGAGAAATCTCCATGCGTTTACCTCTACTACTCACTTTGCTATATCAACAGCCGATGTAGAAAACTACGGTTGTGCAGTAAACAGAGTTCCAGATTTTTACACTCAACCTCCAGAGTTTCGAATTCCGTCCATCGTCTCCGATTAATTTGCTCCCCAACATACATACGTGCTTCTGACGTTTCGCTTATATCAAATTCTATATTAAAACAATAGATGGTGCCAAGTCAAATGACTTCAGCAGTCGGTGTCGAAAATTAAACGGGCAAGCAGTCCACGCTCCAACCCGGGTCCGGTCTGCAGCATCGACCAGGCGAAGCTCCGTGGAAAACCGTTTCCACGTCGGGCCGCTGAAAGGAACGTGGTGCCGCCACAGGGCGTCGTGGAATTCGCGTCGCGTCAGGGCAGGCCCGCAAGACTCTCTTTTATAAAGCGCCTCGTCGGTGCTTCGCGGAATGGGATTCCAATATGGCAGCCGTCGTAATATCTGCACAAGTCAGTGTCGCGGAAATGTTTTGAACTCGTTGAGTAATCGCAACGGCCGGTCGACGTACGACGCATAGGTCAGTAGGGCGAAAGTACGGCTCGCTCGTGGGCCCCGTTACCGCGGGCCATCAGGTAGTTTGTGTCAGGAAACGGCGCTTTCGCGAAAAATCGCTTCTCTCTTTTACTCTCTCTTTCTCTTCTCTCTCTCTATGTCCCTCTGTCTCTCTCACTCTCGCCCACTCTCTTCCCCCTTCCCCCCTCTCGCCCTGTCTCACTCCCTCGCGCGCGCTGTCCGCCACGGTCGGCCCTATATACACGTACGGCCGCAATATCGTCCTGATGCGGGCATAGGTTACCCCGGTTTTTCGCGAAGGGCCGCGAAACGACCCCCGTCCAGCCCAGTGTATTCTTCGTCCTAGCCATCGCGTACGTATAACCGCTCCCTGCCTGCTGCATCTCCCCTTTTCGAGGTTGCCTGCGTGTGCGTCAGGTGTGCCTGATCGTCCCTGTATGCGTGTGTCCGTGCGTGAGTGCCTCTACGTGCCCGTGCATCATCCGTCTTTTCGGCCCTTTTCCCTTCTCATCAACCCCCCATGTTCCCCGAACGAGCGTTGCGTGAGTGCCGGGCGCGTGTGTTTTGGCGGAGAAGAGCGAAGAGGTGCGGACACCGACGTGCTCTCGCCATGCGGACCAGCGATGGAGAAGCCTGGAGGTCGTCTGGAAGGATCCTGTCCCCGGTGCTGAGCGTTGGAGGGTGAGTAAAGGATCTTAATCTTGGCCACTGGTGCTGTAGTACAAGACCAGGAGGCCCGTGGAAGAAACTTCTAACCTGGACGCTCGTAGGAAGAGCGGAGTGTTTCTGGGATAACAGCTCGCTGAACGAGAGATGGCAATCGTAAGGGTTGTTATTTACCAGGAGGCCCTGTCGAATTTATTCCACGCGTGTGTGCGCCTCGTGCAAGGGGGGACACATCGGGTCCTCGGATCGTGACAGGTGTCTTTAAAAATGGTGCCGCACGCCGATGCGTGTTGCCTGGGATACGTCACGACCTATCCTGCAATTCGCTCTGGCACCCGTTGCCTCGTGGTTTGCAATGTGATCGGTGTTAATGTACGAGAGAGTCAAGATCACGCGGTTCGTGACGCGCTCTTGGGAAGACGGATTCTTCGTAGGTTTCGTCGAGCCAGGGCCAGTCCTCTGGACTCGTGACAGGTGTCTTTAAAAATGGTGGTGCACGCTGGTGCGTGTTGCCTGGGATACGTCGCGGTGGATCTTGAAATTTCATGGATGAAAATTTCGTGCTTGTGCGATCTCATTTTTCTTACATAATTCCGCGTACTTTCGAAAGTACGCGTTCCTTTACACAGCAACTCGTGCTTTATATCATCGTCGATACACGTCGGAGAAACTCGTACGAAAGCTATTACGCTCGAGAGGTATTGGATTCTCCGTACGTCCATTGGTCCTTTTGAGAGGAGAAGTTATTGCACGCGTGGTAACGTTATTACGCGTATGGCCCTGACAGGTGGTTTTAAAAACGGCCAAAATTTGCAAGCATTTCTCGTTACAAGCGAGATAAGCTTATAAGGGAGCGGAGACTCGAGACGAGTACCGAATTTCCATCCGCTTGTCACCCTCGTGAAGCGAGGACCCGAGCACTCGATCGGGTGGACAGGCGCTTTAAAGATGCAGTACCACGCTCGGTGCGTGTTGCCTGACCGATCGTGAAATTCCCCTGGAATTATCGCGTGTCGCCCGAGACCATTACCTGTACAGCTTTATCCTTTTATTATACAACATTTAAAGTCCACGAGGAGCAGCGATGCGCGTCGAGTATCGAGTTTTCCATCGAACGTCACTCCGCAGCAGCAAGGGAGGAGTGCCGCTGTTTTTTAAACACCGTGCCTCTCCTCCTAGCCGCGTCACTCGGGACGCGTAACGGCTGATCGTAAAACTAGTTTAAAGTTATCGTGCATAGTCTGCTTTACGGTGTAATTTCATTTATTACGCGAGGCGCAACGGGAGTATCAAATTGTTGCTCCAATGTCGTCCCCTTGCGAAGGAGCACCGTCTTTTTTTAATACTAGTACTGCTAACAATCGTAATCCCAGTGGAAGCACTCGCTTTCGGATAGAAAACGATCGTTAATCTCCGGTTTCATCCTTTTACAACGGGGATCAACAATTCCAAGCTAACACAAGCGTGTACTTTGGTAGTCGTAACCTCGGTCGTTGTACACCGAGTTGCAAAATCCACGATGGCCGATTGTGAAATTTCCTTGAAATTATCGCGCGTTACGCGACATCGTTGTCCCGTGCCTTTATAGCGTAATTCTTTTATCGAGCGGAAGACTCGCCGGATGGATTTTCTCATCCGGATGCAACCGCTCGTTTTAATTACCCAATTTTTCCCCGGCCATTTATCTTCCGGCGAGAAAATTAGGTTACTCGATCCGCGCCATAACGGGCGCTCGCGAATGTTTCTGAAAGTTTTCGTCCCCGCTGTACATTACCTGGTGTACATAAATCCTCGAGGGCCGCGGCGAAACCGACGTGAAATGTATCGCGCCTCGCATGACTCCGGTACCTTATGATTTACATTGTACTCGTTTTCATAATGCGACAGATAAACGCCGCCGGAAGGATTATGTCACTCGAATGCTACGCGCGGTAACTACGTACCTTAATCGTTGGACTTTTACTAGATCCTCGCTTTCGTACAGCGAAAATCAGCTTTTCGGACGAACGACCGTGACCGGTGTTTCGAAGCGCATATGAACGTACATTCGCACGATAAGTCGTACATAAATCGTGGAGTCTCGTGGCAAAACTGGCTTAAAATTATCGCGCGTCTCGTGACTCGGTTACCTACACGATTTATATTGTAATCATTTTCGCAATGCGAGAGAGATAAGCAGCGCTGGGACGATCTTGTCAATCGACTGCTGACAATGAGCGTTCTTACAAGATCCATCGATTTTCGGAAAAGAAGAATAAAAAGGAGTCGATACGATTCTGTTATCGAAAGGCGATCGTATATTTTAATCGCTGAATTTTCGCCTCGTACATTTATTTCGCAGAGCGAGAATCGGGGTTTTCGAACGAACGGCCATGACTGCTGCCTCGAAATCCCTCTAAAAGCTCCTCGCTTATGCACGTTGCCTGGTGTACACGACTCATTGAGACCCGTGGTAAAATTGGCTCAAAATTATCGCGCGTCGCGTGGCTGGGTTACTTCACGATTTACAATGTAATATCTTTTACTGCGCGGGAGATAAGGTAATTATGCGGGCTGCCAGTCGGCGCGGAAACGCCTGTTATGCCTGCTTCGCGGCCGACGATAGTTGTAATCGCGTCCGGTTGTTTCTGAAACGAGCCTGCCAAAGGACGTGATTCACTCGATACTTGCCTCCTTTCGTCCTCCTTTCGAATTCTTACGGTGGACGCGCACCTCGTTACCGCCTCCTTCAAGCATCGCGAATCATCGCTATTCCAAGTTTCGTGCTTGAATTTCTCTCTCTCTCTCTATATATATATATATACATATACATACACACATACATATATATATATATATATATATATATACATACATACATACATATATACATTGATCTATCCTGAGAAAAGGAAACTGTGCACCCCAAAAGTCTGCATTCCCTTCGCTCCTCCTTGATTTTTCCAAGTTTCGAGCGGCCAAGAATTGACCGTGGACGAAGCGCGGCGAAGTCGTACCTACAAAATGTACAGTACATGTCCTTGTGAATCATCGATTTTCCAATGCTGCATTTGGTTTCCCCGGTGTTGCAAAAATTTTGCCCCCCAACCTGTTGGCAGGATTGCCCGCGCGCGCAATAAATAAAAGAGGATGCGTTCCTAAGAAACGGAAGTACGCGTCGGGGGAGGTGTATAATTGGGAGTAGGCGACAGGTTTATTAAGACCCCCGGCGCACTTTGTAACTGGTGGCGCGTTATTATTGAATACCCGTAAATGCCACGACCGCGGAAAATAGGTCTGCGCCTTTATGGCGAGCCTTTTATTAACCCATTGGATAGTATCTTTGGTTACGTCGAGCGCGAGGATGTTTTCCCCTTTGTGGGATTTCAAGGCAAGTTGTTGCTGTCGCCCTGGCGATTTTCTTTTTTTACAACCGCCCCGATGGCGCGGCCCTGGACGGGGGGAGCTTTTAATCGAGAGCGGGAAAAACAGGCGTGCTGAGGCGCCTCGAATGATTTTTCATCTTTTCGCGCCGTACACCGCCACCGAGGTCCGTGATTTTACGACGAATCCGAAGCAGTGCCCGGGCGAGTAATTAGAGGAACGCCGTCCGCCGCATCCGATAAATGGCTCGTCCATAATGAAGGCGCTGCACGTGCTTGGAAATTCTTCCATCCCCGGTGGAGGAACTTTCTTCGAGAAGTTACGGGCCGCCTCGAAACTTCGCCGCGATCCGCGCCTGGTTTTTCTTCTTACGGGGGCCTCGCGGCATCGTGAAATCCTTCCAATTCCACGGAGTGATGGAAGAAAAACTTGACCGCCTATCCGGATAATGTATTTATTATGCGATTTTTAAGAATGGGAGGCTTTTAAGAATGGATTGGTTAGAAGATTGCTGCGATCGGAATGATAGGAATATCGTGCAAGCTTCTGATTATTCACGAAGAGTTATCGATGGAAGATTAAAACGTCGTGGACGTATATTTATATGATTTAAATTGAACACGCGTCAATTATTTCTCCTCGATCCTGGTAATTTTGTAACTTTGATAACAAACTCGAATTAAATCCTTGGAATGAAAGTTAGTATAGAATTATCCCCGAGGCAATTTTATGGAGAACGCGCATTGTGCACTCTACGCTCGCAATTAATTCTTTCTTAATCAATCTCAGCGTGGAGCACGAATAATTGCGTTCTCCTTTTCGACGAATTTTTCCTAGACGTGGGGATTTTTATTCATTCTCTTCCGTAAACCATTGTGATGCGACATTGTGGTAATCGCCAAGCTATTTATAGTGAGAGGCACAGCATTACCTTGTCTATTAGCTCGAAATTAAGTGTTTGGCAAAAACATCTGAGACAATGGCAATTTTTCTCTTTTCTACATTTGCTAATACGTTTATTTCAAAGATGGGAAGTGTGCCCGGTCACATTCGCCCATGAAAGTTCTCGCATGTAAGGCGTGTAAGGCCAGTGAATCTGCTAGTTGCTATTAAAAGAATTAACCCATCCCACCGCAGTATCGAGCTAGACCCCCAAGATCAGGATTTAAGCCGAATTCCGCGTCCACAAGTTGAAATCTCGGTCCGACATGTCGCGCTCTGCGCCCAGAAAATCAGGTTCGTTAATACCCTCATATGCACTGCACACATTACTCGATGTCCGTGGGACTTTTACAGCGTGCAAGAAGAAACGATAAATCTCGCTTTACGATCCGCATCCTTAGAGGTAAGGGCGTAATTACAAAGCCTTCAGCAAAATCGGAGACGTAATGGCGAACACGAGAATGCGATCCTCGCATAAATACTAATCCTCTCCGGATGGGAAGTTATCTCGCGCGAGAGTAAGCCAGAACATTCATTAGCCGTATATTAAGTCAGTGATATACCGTGCGCGGTGCAAACATAAAGCGTCGCGAAACCATAATAGATACAACCGAGGTATTCCTCGTTGTCTCGATCGCCAGCTTTCCATCTTGAACGTAAAAAGGCAATGCAATCATCCATTCAAGTTTATCCGACTAAAAATTTAATTTGCCCTTTTAGACACAAATCTTCTCCCTTTATCCGACCTCGTTTCGCTGTATTTCGTTAAATTCGCGTATAATATTTCTGTCGGCTCAATGCGAAACGCGAAGTGAGGAGGCAAAGCGTGGAAATCGAGTTGGCGTAAGTTTCGAAAGTTTGTTTTTACGTCATCGATCTTATCTCGGGGCACTGAAAAACTTCCTTCCTTCGTAAGGTGCAATTTTTAGATCCTATTGGTTTTATCTCGATGCCACGGACGGTATTTTCGATGCAGCGCAGGTTTCTCCTGGATTACTTTTTATGGGACTGACTTTTTAAATTTCACCCTTTTAATTTTCCTCGCACACCTCGATCGAACCAGGCGCGCAGCCTGGACCATAATTATGCTTTATTTAACTACCCTCTACGTGGCGGCTGCTAAAGTCGCGCTATATTCGCCTCGCACTAGCACCTATTTTCTGCTCTGCTTTCCTGGCACATGCCATCGTGTACCTTTACGATCGCATTCGGATAATTGTCGAAGCCAGTATTATTAGCGTCGAATTCGACGATGAGGTTTCGCTCACTGACGTACGTCTGCTAATGGAACAACGCTCTCTGCAAGTATCACGATATACACTTTTCAAAGAAGGCCAATGTATCGCGATAAAGAAATTTCGAGCTTTGTTGCGATCTTCTTTAATTCGTTAATCCTAGATGACGCCTCGATGTTTCTTTGTCTGAAAAAGCCTTTGCATCGGGAAAGGCGGATCGTTTTCTCGCGGAAGCTCGATATTAACATTCTTAACGATGGAGCAAACGTGTCCCTCGTTTTTCGTTCGCATTATCAAAGGCGTATACAGTACGACGTCTTATCGATGGTCGTTCATGTATTTGCGCGCGCGACTCCTATTGGAAATGTACCGCGGTACCTCCGCGTTTGCCGTGGGCTAAAGGGGTTACCTTATGTTTACTCGTTTTTAACTGCACGTAAGATAGAGGTCTTTCGTCGAGAAGTGACCCAGTTAACAGATTGAAAGATATAGCTTAGAGTTTTTCTCTCAAGGACCCGATCTATAGCGTGCGAGCGTACAAGGCGTGGCGACGTATTGAAGCGACCGAAGGGAAACGAGGGTTCGAGAAATTTCTTTATACAGTATTCGGCGCGAGGAACTTTTGGCCGAAGGGACGTTCGGGAAAAATAATTACACCGAACTATTTCTGGCGGATTGAAACGCGCAGATCGTGTATCCATAATATCTTCGTACATCAAGAGAATCGTACATCAGAATATCCAGAATGTCTATGTGGCACGTATATAATATTCGTGGCGGAGGAGGATTCGAGGAGTCGAGGAAGAAAAATCGGGGCATCTTCGATGGTTTTATCAGGACACAGCCGCTCTGGGCCGCGACGTTACCTCAGATATGCCGAGTAATGGCGAGATTATTTTCGTATCTTCTTTTGCAATAAAAGCAGATAAGATGCTTCGGCCAACAGATGCGCCGGAATATCGGCACTTCGCTTCGAGCACACTTGATAATTCGAGGTTGAATTTATGCTCGCCGTAGCTCTGGCGTATTTATTTTTCTTTCGCTCCTGGATCTCGATCTGTAAGCAAAAAGAAAAGGAAGGCCGACATTGAGAGACAGAGCGTCGTCGAGATTCGTTTATTCTGCCTCGGTATTATGCGCGCCTCGCGATTTTCTTCGGCGACACAATCGATCGAGATGCGCCACGATTTTTCGCAGAAATTTCACTTCTCGCGGCGCAAAAAGTAATGAATGCTTTCGATGAGATGGAGAATATTCCGAAAGTGGCCCAGTAATGGACGTGCAGGTGGGACGATCTGCGAGTTGCATAAAATTATCGCCTCGATCCTTTCGATTATATTCGCAGAATTATTGTCGCCGTTCACGGCGTAAAATTCTACACGCTTGTGCCAACGTATATTCGATATCAATTCGTAGAATGCTTCAGGATGTCGCTGAGATCAGCTTTTACGCTCGACAGAATCTCGAATTCGACGATTTCTGCAGGTGTTATTTGGCAGATAATACGGTTGGTTCTCGATTATGTGAATTACACGTCACTTTCGTCCATCGAATATTACGCCTTCTGACATCAATCACGTGATCCTTCGTGTTTTCTAATCGAATAAAATTTGAAAGAACGTGATATTATACTTTTTTCTTTTGCTTCGTGTCGTGGTTCAGTATAATTTGTATAATGTACGAAACTGTAAAAAATTGTGTTGTGACCAAAATCTTACGCTTTCGTTCATCGCGAATGTTACAGCCTAAATCGCGTGAGAAACGTGTTGCACGGATTTTCTTGATGCATTTCTGGTAAAAAGCAGGATGATGTACAAGAGTGCTTCTTGACACGGTTTAGCGTCATTTCCCTGATAAACGAAAGAGGAGAAAATTGTGTTGCGATATATGCGCGCCAAAGTAGGAACTAACCACTCCAATATTTTGCGCCGGAGAGTAAAGTTTCGTTATCTGCGGAAGCTCGTATACCTAGACAAATATCTCTATAATTATGTTTATTTACGCGAGGTGCTTGGCACCCAGTGCTCTTATCTTTAAATGAGCGGCGTGCCGCTGAAGTTTCATAAACTTTCAACGGGGAAGAAAATTCTTACAAATTACCCGCTCTCCCGTTTAATCTCTTCTTAAATCACGAGGAAGTTCCTAGCGATGGACCCTGAGCGTATTCCGAGATGCTTTAAATCCCTTAGCATAAGAATAAAGGTCTCGAGCGCGAGATTCTGCTCGTTGGAAGATTTGCTTGTTTATCCTGAATGCAGAAATATAGCCTTCGAGTTTTACTTCCGACATCCTTATGATTTGTATATACGCGAAGGCGGATGCTCGTAAAAGTAATCTCGTATATTATGACAGCGTGCGCGGTATATGTTATAGCAAGTATCGCGCACCAAGTATTAACGTGCTCGAAAACCATTAAAATCGTTCATTTCAAGTTGTTGCGAGAAAAGCAATTATTTTACGCGCATCGCAAAGTACAATCGAATTCTGGAACGAGCTGAGGTCTACGAAGTGCTGATAGCCAGTTCACCCACGCCTCCACTCCCATGAAATTATGCGCGGTGTCGCAAGTAGAATTACAAATGCCGAACAATTGTCCAGCGGCTGAGACAAATACAGTAAAAATATCGACGTGAGTCATGGATTCGCAAGATCGCCTTCTCCGGCGTGGGTGCTGCAAAATCGTCGCGCTTCTTTCATATCTAAAATTATCTACTCGCGAAGTTGCACGATCAAGGGCCTTCCCATGGTAGTCCGTGTGTCGACGCGAATCGCGCTTCGTTCAGTTTGTCACGTGAGAAGCGAAATAATTACGGGCTTTTCATGATCAGTGCTCGCGGTAGAAACGCCTAGCGTAGCGTGGCTCTCTAATTACGCGGATGTTGAGTCCTAAAAGAACCAATGACGAGACACTTTGTTCAATTACGAATTTCCGTGTAAACGTATTAAGCGAATGGCATATACATTAGTGAATATTTACAGAAACACTTTTTTTTTTTTATCATTATGGCGAATGTCGAGGGATGTACCTATAAGGATTGTTTTGGTTGATAATCAGATCTGCTGGTTTTTATTATTCTTTAAATAATTCTTGAAATTTACCCTTATTGGCCCTTGTTTTATCGCTTATATGAAATTTATATTGTAGGTAGACTCTATACGACAAGATGCTGGTTCAGTATTCGATATAGTATGCAGATGTGTTTTCTTGAAAAGTATTAGGGTCGTTAGTAATTCATGAGTGAAAGAAAGTATTGGTTTCTTTTATGTACATATCGCTGTTCCAAACTTTATACGCCGTGCAAACTTACATAAGTATGGAAGTTGTACGTACCTGACTACCGCAGATGTCGGTCTCCAATATCTGGCGGACATATATCTGGCGATCACGTCTTGAACAATTTGAGATATCGAAATTTCCGCCGATCCTTCGAACGATAGACTACTTCTATTTATCTCCCAATATAAACGAGGATTAGAGTTTATCTCATCGCTTCTATTCGCTTACAAACAAATTACTTACCAATTACATATATCACACACTCTACGACTATCGCACTCTACACACGATTTGGCATAGTTCAACCCATCTCGATATCTCCGTTCCATTCATGTACACCGTATCAATGAAAAACATTAATGATGAAAAATAAATGTAAAAATCGAACATATAACATAATGAATAATGAAAAGCACCCAATTAACATCGACGCGAACATAACCGCCTTACCCTTAGACGGGTCCCTAATTTCTCACGAAGGTTGTCTCGATTCACGACGATGCATTTTCCGACGCTCTCCATAAATTCACGGCCAATACGAATGACTGAGCAGTTCGGTTCACTCTCCATCCTCCCCGACTTTCTTTCGAACGTGTAATACACTTAGTGGAACGCCCGCTGATAGTTCCAGAGCTAAATTGCGATCGAGACGGGGAATTCGAGCAGCACGAAAATCGGGACAGCGAATCTATTCCGTGCACTTTGCACTTTCCAAAGGCCCAAGGTATGGAGGAGATGGTAGCGGGCCAAGCGACGATATACCGGCCGCGGGGGTTGCCAGGTACACAATTCTATCCGCCAAATCTATGGATCAACTATCTTGGCATGATTTCACCGCGACCTGGCTGAGGCGGATCTTGTTTTGATCCTTGTCGGAGCTGTTACTCCGCGGTATTAATAACGAATTCGGATAGCCGGCGAATTCATCTCCATCCCCGCCCCCTCGGGTGTTTTCACGGCGGCGGGGGCGCATTTAAAAGATTGGCCGTCGCGATAATTGCCCCCGCGGTGGCGCCCAATATCTTTTAACGATTCCCGGGCTAGCTGTAATTTTTTTTCCCCCACTTTTTTCACCTCGTAAAGCGGAGTGCCAAGGAAAAGTTTGACGATCGCTATTTCGAACGTCCGTACATCGGCCTGGGTATTTCTTGAAAGCCTCCTTTAACCCCGGATCGCGATATTTTACTGCGAGTCGCGTTATCGAGAAACTTTCGTCGAATCGAGTACGGAAAGAGGGGCTCGGAGAGGTATTTTTATCGAGCTTTTAATACGAATCTTTGGAAGAATTATACTTTGGACGAACTGCGCTTCGGGAGATAATGCGTACGATCGAGGTGCAGAGCCAAGGCAAACGCTGGCATTTCGAATAGATTCGAATTATGAGATGGTGGTTTTTACGTCACTGTCGAGATCTGGGGTTGATGGAAAGGTTGAGTGTGATATTTTCAACGGAAATTAGGCCCTCGAGACACTCGATGGCTCGTGTAGTTAAAACTCGTGAAGTTAACGGGCATTGGTACCTTATGATACGATTACACGTTGTGGCTTTGTCGTGTAATTGATTTTGAGCAGTCCGTCCAATAGCTTTTCCCGCAGCCTATTGTCAAGGTTCTCCAATGAATTATTTAACCGCTTGATTCGAGGATCTAACGCCCCAACGCTGTTAACCGCATACCGCGCCGACAGCCTAATCAAACATAGCGATAAGAGCGCCCATCGATCTGCCTAAGGATGGTCTAGAATATTTATACACAAAGGCGCCGATCCACGATGCCGGACGATAACGGCCAACGCGGAATTTCGATAAAATTCCGAACAATCTCGATAGGATCGGTTTACAGCTTGGACAAACCGCGCGATTAAAGCCTCGAGATATCGAGGCGTCCCAAAAGTGCCTTCCTCTATCCGCACGCAGCCGCTTTATCCATCGATGTTTCCACAAACATGAAACCTAATCCTTCAAACGGGCTTTAACTTCACTCGCCCTTTAGCTGTATACGCAATTCGATGAAATGGTAGAAAACGAAGAAGGTACATCTACGGATTTCTTATAAAGCGAAAGAGACTTTTGGGGAGAATCTGATACAATGCCAAAGCGTCGTAAGTCCGAGAAGCTGCGGTTTGAAAAAGCACGAGGGGAAAATTCCAGATTAGCCGCGGTCCGGAAAAGAGACAACGGAACGAATGCAACCGCTGAGCCAAGGTTAATTCTCGCATAGCGTCGGCGGGGGAAGATAGAGCGTACAAAGAAAATGTCAGGGACCACGCCCTGCCGGAAGAGGAGAGGAGCGACTATTCCTTCTCATTAACTGAAGAATTGCGAGCTGAATAGGTATAACTAACGCTCTAATTAAGGGCGAGTAATTTTAGGCGCAATCTCCGTCTGGATCTCGTCTGTTGTGCCATGAACTTAAAGGTTGCGCATGGGGGGGGGGGGGGGGGGGGGGGGGGGGGGGGGGGGGGGGGGGGGGGGGGGGGGGGGGGGGGGGGGGGGGGGGGGGGGGGGGGGGGGGGGGGGGGGGGGGGGGGGGGGGGCGTAC
>JBCFXI010000828.1:47327-102828 GCA_038496175.1 Ampulex compressa
TTACGGGGCGCGCGGGCCCCTCCCCCCTCCCCCCTCCCCCTCCGCCCCATCGTCTGCTGCCCTAGGCGCATCGGTGCGCCTTTAATTAAAATTTATCAAAAAAAAAAGCCGCTCGCGGGAGAAAGAGAGACGCACGGTACTGCGGCTTCGCCTTGTCTCGCTCGATAATTTAATTGGCGTCCAAGGCGGGGCCGCTCGGATGATTATTTCGCGCTTCATCTTTACACCGCGGGACTTTTATTTAAGGGCGCGCATTCGTTTCGCAATGCAGGAACGCTGGACTAATTTCGCCGGCGGTGGCTACCGGGTTTTTTAATTGGCCCCTCCCCCTCCCCGCCACGCCCCCCGCGTCAGGCGGGAGGGGGAGGCTCGGAGGGGGCGTATCGGGCGAATATCCGGAATTCTTTTGATTTCCATCGATGCGGGACGTATTTCACGCGGCGTAGGGCACGTTCTATTAAAAAAAAAAAAAAAAAAATGAGAGCGGCGTGTAGCGAATTATTTTTATAATTATTTATACCTAACACCTTGACCTTTTTCTTCGATATGAAGTCAGCCACGGTGGAGGAAGGACGCCTTATTCCTTCCCTCAGTATTATAAGCTTGCTTATTGGGTAAGCGCGCGACGCGCACGACGTCGTGTTTCACGCGTTATTCGGCCGTGGATGATCTCGCACACCTTCCGTATTTCGACAAGGAGAATTTCGATGTTCCGCAGAGATTTTCCCTCTGCTAGCTTCCACCTCGGAGGAAATCTCTAGGCTCGCATATTTTTTCCGAACGACTCGAGGTTTTTTTTCCCCCTCTTTTCTTTCGCACTGTCCCACGTTCAATCTGAAATTGGAATCTTTCCTAAACGCGCGGCGCGCGCAAATTGAGCGGCGGGCCAAATATTTGGGATTAATTTCCAAACGCGGCCCGTTATCGTGTATCAATTTATTAAACCATAAATTCATTATCTCGTCATTTTGGCGCGCGGAGCGTTGCGGGCATCGAGTTCCTGATTTTGCCGGTGGCGAAATTCCCTTTGCAAAGAGAGCTTCGCGAGGAGTTTTGCCGGCCGATTTTGCATATCCACCTGCGATTCCGGCACGGGAACGATATTCAAATTCGCGCGACGACGCAAACTTTATTTTTAAGCGTAACGCCGCGGCACGTTTTTCCTTCCCCTGGGAACTGCTCGTTCACAAAGGGCGATAACGACGCTTTCTAAAATGCGGCTTCTCTCTCTCTCTCTCTCTCTCTCTCCGTCTCTCTTTCTCTCTTTTTTCCCCGCAAAATTAAACTCCGGCCTTCTTTGTAAGCGACTGGGTGTGCACGCGCGTTAAAATTACATCGCCTCGCGTTGAGGGGAATTGCAAATTTTATAACCCATAAGGACATCAGAACTCGGGAACTGCCGTCGCTTTAAGGACATATCGCCCTGGACTGTTATTCCACGCGCGTTATCGCACCGCCACTTTAACGTGAGGCTTGCGTGAACCGCCGCGCATTAAAAATAGAGTTTTTTTTTTTTTCTTAACCGAGTCGAGCTTTACGTCGGATATATTTACGAAGTTCCAGAAAGTTTGGAGCGAAAGATACGCGGCGATGTTGCAGAACTTCGTATTGCAAAAAATGCACGATTCGTCTGTAAACGGAGGGTTGCGCGCGACCTTGAGGAATGCAAGAACCCTCGAGGACGTACCAGCGCCACTTTTATTGCCGAGAATGTATCAACACTTTAACCCCCGATCGTTCACGTGGATGACAATGGTCAGGCGTGCAAAGTAATCGTCAATTTTCGTCCGATATTACCAATACTAATTTGTCGCAAAGCCTATTTTACGAGCAGCTTATCTATATAAAAATCGAATCGAAAGAAGTTACTTGGATGAACATTAATAAAAAATATATTAAAAATTTGCTCGTGCATTTGCATTTCTATCCTTAAAGTAGATAATCAATGTTATCCACGCGACGTTTATAACCTAGATCGTTCCAGGGTTAATATGGAGACTTTATAATAATCTTTTCAGATTCTCGAATAATTGCACCTACGCCTCTCTTTCGCAATGTACCGTACAGAGTACGAGACGAGTCGCGCAAATACCAATGTGCTTGTTCCTCTCGCGAAGAGAACAGTTCGTCAAACCCTCATTAAGGAGATACGTGACCAAACAGCGTTGAGAGATTTAAGGCCGTGCACGCGGCCGGCCGCGAAAGGCGAATACTTTAATTACGTAATGCGAATGATAAACGAGCGGGTATAAATGTAACCAGCATAAATATCTCCCGGGTGTGTCTAAGCTCGTGCACGAACCTCCTCCGCCGGTTCTCCCAGACGTGTAATCAGCCTGGAAAAGTGAGGCCTGTATTATCTCGTGGCCAATCGCTAATAAGTGCGACGCAAATATAATTACATTACAAGCGACGCACGTTGTCTTTTTTCTTTTTCTTTCTTTTTCTCTCTTCTAACCGAAACGAATCGAAGCGCGCGGGCGTTTCGACCGCACTGTGAAATTGTCAATTACCATCAGATTACTGTCCTGCAATTCCCGCCAACCCATTAATGCCCGGAGGAAAAGATGTTTGCATCATTTTTTGCAGTTCTACTATATCATTTATTATCAATCGCTGAGTATAGAGATGTACAAAAATTATGAACAGTACATCACATTCTAATACTACCAGCATGGTAACAGTTTAGTTCTTAGGTCGAAAAAGAAACCAAAGGTAAGGCGTATACCGAGGCGTATCATAAATCATACGCTGAGCATTAATGAGTTAATGATATTTCATCCACGTTGCTCGCTCCAAATCTGTTATTATAGGTAAGTTATGGTCGTGCGAAGTACTGTTCGCTGTAAGCGCCTCCCTCCTTTCCTTCTTAATTACTCAAGAATCGATTATTCGCGTATGATTAAGGGTCTGGTAGGAGTTACGGTTTTCGAGGCTTAACACCGCGCAGTTGTATCGTCATACGGACGATCTGGCGTCAGGTGCTACGATGCTCTTTATAGTTCTAGTTGTACGTATGTCTGATCGTACGACACTTTAAGATGCCAGAACATAGAGCATATTTGAGTAGGCTTTATCGGCCTTATTTTAAGCGTATTGTTTGCACAGGTAATTGCCCAGAAGTAAAAAGAAACATCGCCTTATAAATTTAATCAAGTATTGTACGGAAATTAAGCGGAATAAAGCTAATTAATGGAAATAAACGAACTAAAATGTCAAAGATAAAGCAGAAAAATTAAACAGGATAGCGTCGTACAATACATCAACGACACGAGGAAGAGAGGAATCCAGCATCTTCCATACGGTGTAAAATATAGATTAAACAAGTACAAGAAAAGACACGATCATCGCAATATTTACTCCGAGAAATCAGACTATTACTTATCCTCCATTACTATAAAAAAAATCGCACGATGGAAAAAAATTAGCTATACATCAGTTTTCATATAGGGATAAATATTGACGACCATACAAAAATTCGAAAGGACACAAAGACGGGTCTTAAATCCACACGAGCGTGTTCGGTTTTTCCCGAAGATGCCTGATCATTGAAAATTCCCAGCATCGTGGGCTATCGGGCGTTCCAGTCGATTACGAGCGCAAAGGGCTGGCCGGATGTCGCGGCGATCAGATATCATTATTGAGGAGGAACATAAATTATAAAGTCCGCGTATCCGTCCGCGTCGTATATAGGCTGACAATCTAGGGACGACAAATGATTATACTTCACCTTGTACTTCTTCCGTGTATCTATATTCAGCCCATCCGGCCGCTGTGTTCACCGCTATTGATCCATTACGGAAAGGCGCTATGCTCAAAGCACGATTCTCTCGCGAGCCTTCGCTAAAAGCCGCGAATCTCCTTCCCTCCCCCATCGAATTGCTCGCCAGGCCCCCGAGGATCGCCGAAAACCGCCGAATTCCCCCTAAGCCTCCCCGATCGGCGATCGCGGCCGACCTCGAACGTCGCATTTTTACTTATCGCTCCATTGGTTAAACGTCGGGCCTCCGTGAATGAATGCTCGACATAAATATCGAGATATCTCTTAATGTGGCCCGAGCCGATGGAGCACCTAAGATACCGCGGTGATAAACGACTCGTAGTAATGTATACAAATGACGCCGTGTAAAATGCGCACGCGATCGTTTCAGCCGCCTTTTTTCCTCCCTCATCCTCTTTATCCAAGCGGATGCGCATCTCCCAGTGCGCCGATCGGCTGCTCGAGATCGCCATTGGTCGCCTGGTGCGATTAATGACGCGATTGGTGCATCGAGTGTCCTAGGATAAGGGCGGATTGATACGTTTAATTTAATATTGCACGGCGAACCATGGATTATGAAACTCCATGGCGCTATTGGCAAGGAGCATTAGTCCGTTTATTCTGCACTTCGTCTGAGAAAGTATTCTTGCCATCGAGTTTCTTCTCGGGCTGTTTTATCGGAGAGAGTAATTGTACCGCGCGTCGATATTCACTCCGTTATGTTCCTATTCCTGGTGTTTGCTTCGCTGTTTTTTCTCTCTCTCTCTCTCTATCGGTGTTACTCAAATCTGCGGTTTCTTGGAAATTTTTTTCAATTTACGCTGGGAAGAAATGGGTTAATATGCTGCCGCGATATGATCTTTTCCTGCTTCTTAAGCTACGCAAAATTGCGGCGAGCGTTTCTTTGCTTAACGAGGATAAAACGAGCGAAATGCATTAGGTGTCTGGTCGCGTACACAATCTGCATTATATTCCCACACAATTCATGGCCTGCCTCTGCGCTCGAAAAATGGAAAAATCTTCTTCGCGGAGGTAGCTGAAAATCGCGATTTTTCGACGGCCAGTGGCCACGTGGCGATCGTCTCGAAGGATGAAAATATCCAGGCATTGGTATCGCCACTGACCTATCCTTACTACGCGAGGAACGTTGAGGTTTAATCGCGTTCTTTGCACCAATCGTAAATTACGATTCTCTGCGTTACGTTGCCTTAATTATCTTTCCTTGCATCGCTTTCTCTTTTCTTTCGCAGAACGTGATATTTTACGATGCACCGTCTATTTCGTACTGGATTAAAGTTTGGCCCAGATGCTGGACAGAAATACCATTTGTTTGTTCTATGGAAGTCTTTTTGGTCTTGCGAAACTTTACCAGCCATTATACGAGCTAAACAATGCTTGATTTACACGCTTCGCTGTAATCCAGATAAATCTCCTTATCCACCGACTTTATTACATTGGGATATAACTTTCACGTGTCCTTACATTCAACGGAGGCTAATAAATACACGCTACTTATTTTAAAAAAAAAAGAACAAAAGGTGTTACTTGGAGACAATTTTTCTATGAATCAATGATTTGGCATCATTGCATTCGTGCATTATACGATAATAGTACAAACACCTAAATACCATAAACGAGGATCAGAAATCTTGTATAAAGCAGAGAAACAAACTGGCTCGAATCAATCGTGGTTATAATCCGAGCGATTACAGCAGTAAAACGCTGCATTGCACGTAACACATGATAGGTCTGATTTTAAAAGGTATATCGACACGTGCCTCTTTCTCCATGCAAGGTTGCGTCTCTGAAAAGTGGGATCGCCGGTCTTTCGAGAGATCATAAGCGGATGCAGCAATTTCGTATCGATCATGTTCACAGGCAAATCGCGGTACGCCTCGGCTCTACCGACACATTAGCTTCAAGTTCTGCCGCGAAAGTGGTCGTAAATCCAATTTCTTTGGATTGCAGCTCGCGTGTGGTCGATGTCGAGGACGATGGTGGATAATGCTTCGGGTTACCTTGACTGAGACGCTAGACGGATCAGCGAGTCTCTTTCGCCGAGACTTTGGCGCTCGGTTAATCCGCCATAACCCACATTCCCTTTGGACTTTCGCACTTTGACCATAATTCAAAGCTTCGTAATTTATAGCGACTTCCAAGCAACGTCCCGCAGACGCCTTTCGGCCCAAATCGGATATCGCCTCGCCCCCGATTCGCGGATCGTTGTAAATCAAAGAGCAGCTTTACGATCATCGAACGAACTACCGCTTTTATGACGTAAGATCACACAGGATTGGAGATTAAAGTGTCGAGCGATGGAGCCTGGAGGAGACTCGGATCCCGGAGGATCCGCGATCTTCCTGTAATCCCACATCGTAAAGAAAAGGGTCGACGGAAGTAAGGGCGAGACTGGCCCGCCTATATCCGATGATCTAAGGATATGGGAGTAAAGGATAGCAGCCTTGGCGCGGAGCGCATAGATAAACCGTTGAACAATAGTTCCCGCTGTTTACGGAAGATCCAAGAGCTCCTGTGTTCCAGCGATCACATTGTCTTTTCCTCGGCGCGCTAATTGCGCGTTAAGCGCTTGGAGGAAAACCACCGCTTTGGCCACTGATTCACTTACTACCTTTCTTTGCTTTACGGCGTAATAGAGCGTACGAAACGTGGATCATCGCGCCGCGTTCCGTGGTCGGCTTAATGAATGATAAAGGGAGGCTCTTCGCTTTGTGCCACGATCGGTTTTACGTACTAATGCCGTATGGGAGGACAGTTTATTCCGATATATCGTTCTCAGCTGCGCGTAATAATGCGTCCGCCGCCCAGGATTGTGTGTCGCACCTCGCGGTGATTGGTTTTACCGACTAATGCAACGTGCAGGCCAGGCGTAGCGCGGTACGCGCCGATTGGTTCTGGCGAGTATTACGGCGTATCGAGGATAGTCTATCATTCACGACCGAGGTTAGGCGTAAAGTAAATTAGAACACGGCAATTGCAGCTTAAGGCCAATTTTCCTCCGTGGTTTTTTTCCCCTCTGTGTTCTTTTTCTTTTCCTCCTTTTTTTTTTCTCCCTGCTTGCACCGCCCGAGTGGACTCTAACGATCGGTAATTTGGCCGAGGTAATTTCTCCCCCGAGAGTATAACTGCATGCGCTGCGAGACGGTCGTTAGCGATGCCGATAATATATCGCGGTACCGTTTGATCTCCGATTCAGCTGATCGATGACGTCAAAAACACGCACGCGCGACTTTACTTTTATCTTGGCCGCCAAACCCGCGAAATTGCGTCTTGCATCGATCCCTGTTGCGTTTAGCTGTAATTCTGCGGTGGGAAATATGGAGTTCTTTGTTCGCGCTTGTTAATGCGTTTTGTGGAAGAGGACGCGGTTTCATCGACTTCTCGCTCAGGCCACGTGAGTTGTATTGACGTCGCGCTACGGAGATTAATCTTTTCAGACGTCGATATATATATGTGTGTGTGTGTATGTTTAATTTATATTACGCATTTGGATCGATCAATTTCCTTTCGTTCATCTCGATTACTCTCTGAGTTTTTTTCTCGTTTGCTGAATCGTTGCCGATGCGAAGCGGGTAAAATGTGATCGGAGAAAAAGTTGAGTGGTCTTTTTTTCTTATTGTGTTATTTTAATTTAATTTATTGTGTTATTTAGTTATCGCGTAAAACAAAATGAAGAATCTCGAGAAGGTCAAAGGGAAACGAATAAAGAATTATGAAGAGTGAAGAAGATATTTTCACGTATCGCGCACTAACCCAAGCGTGCGCTGGAAGTTTACCAGGGAGTATATGGGATATTTCCTGAACAGTAATTTTAGCGTGTAGCAAAAACCGCACACGGGCCAAGGAGCATCCTAAACTCATCGCTGAACATAATTTCAACGGAAAAAAGAAGAATTCACTTGCACAGGAAATTTCATAAAAAAACACGTAATGGCATAAAATCAATGCACTACAATTAATAATCCCACGTGCTACTCAACATTTAAAGATCGACCAAAAACACTCTACTATTCATACATACATGCATCGCTGATCACGAAAATGTCCCTAGCCAAAAATCCCCCAAAAAAATCGATTCATCCCTTATTCCACGTGGATACGCATTTCGATGGAAATCACGTGAACCCATTTTCGCGAGGAAAAAAATAACGCGACTCGGGCCACTTTCGCGATTTCACAATCACGGTACGAGTACTAAAAAGGCGGGGCACTTTTCATCCCGCTATGCCCCAAAGAGTTAAGAGACGTCTCGACGCTGTGCTCCGCTTTGTTTGCCCGATAAGAATCGGTATCTGAAATCCTTTGTTTATCATTCTAAGAGCCGGACGGGCAATAATGCCACGCAGGCGTATTTGCCTCCAACTTGGTCACAGTCGGCCGATTACTTGGCGACTTCCGGCCGAGCTGATGACGCACAAAAACTGATTTGTAGTTCGGAGAGTGCACGGCGGCAACCTGCATGTTGATGGGGCGAATAATTAATTTGGAATATTACGTCGATACCTCGGTCGACATTATCGGTCGCGAAACGTACCGAGGCCATACAGGGTGTCCCCGTAAAATATCCTTGGCTTTGAATTCCTATCCTAAGCCAACCATCGATCCTCGATACTTGCGTTGTACGGTGTCACGAAGTCTCAAAACGTTTCCTATCCTCTAAATATGCACTTCTACGTGGACTCTGTTAGTAGCTCTCGAAGCGTCTAGTCGATCTCGGTTCATGCGTTATGTAGCGCATCGAGGGTCATGGAGTCGCTGCCAGAATTTTCTGCTGAAGATGTCCAAGATCTCATACAGGTGCAGCGTGGATCCTGTCTTTAGCAGAGCCCCACAGGAAGACATCCAGCTCTCTTATAACCCAAGATCTCAGCGGTCAAGAAGCGTGTCCATCGCTTTCGAAGCATCGCTGTGGAAATGCTGCGATAAAACAACAGGAAATCTTTGGAGTTGATCTTCGTGACTCAGGAAATAGTAAATCGGCCGGACCTATGGTTTCCTTGCAATTGAAATGTAAATTCGGGAAGGTTCCGTGTGGACACACGGTGTAGATTGAAACGAGGCACGTGTCAGGAGGCGACGTTAAAAGGACGTTAAAACGACGCTAAAATATTTCTGCGTCCGGGAGGCGATATCGTCGTTGAGTTCGGTTGACTTGACGTTCAAAGGAGAATCATTTTAACGAGCAGCTCCCTGGGTATTTGTCTTTTTCCGAGCGAAAAGCCTCCCTCAGCTCTGCTCATCCAACTCTCGGTGGCTTCGAGTTAAATTCGATGGACACGCGTGGGTCAGTTGCTCAATTAAGACACCCTGCCCTGTATAAATAACCGAGTGCTAGGTGAAATTTTCAAAGTCGAAGGTAAACTCGAAGAGTCCTGCGGTCGATCGGCCGACCTTGCTTAGATGCGGTTCTCCTGAAGAGGCTTAAATATAACGAATCAGAAGCCGTGCAGAACTCTCCGTAAATATCCTGTATCGAAATGAAGCCCGTAGTCTCATTCTGTCTTTCGCATATTTATTTTTACCGCGACACGAGGATCCGATAAATCTACGATGCTCTTAAGTGAAATGGATTTCCACGTTTATCGCTGATTTTACTTATCATCCTTCGGCTCTTTTGTTCTCGTGAATGCCTAAAAAAAGTACCTTTTGCGGTTAACGGCTTAAATATTTAAATCTTTCGCGCGTAGTCGTGTGAAAAGTGTCCCGCCTCTTTAATCGCCACATACTTATGAACAGCTGGATATTTTGACTCCATCTCGAAATACTCACGCAAATTAAGGATATTAGACTTTAAGGATTTTACGTGTACATTAAAACTTACCAATGTCAGTTTGTTGTAACTTTTTTGACAAATAAAGGATCTGTATAACCGGTGTTCCTCTTTTATCTTAAAACTGCGTGTACCAGACTGCAGATAGGTAGGGCAACCTGCCTAATCGACGATGTCTTTATCGTGGCGCCAGTGCCGAGTGGAGCTGCAATGAAGGCTGCATCGGCCCCGTTGTTGGCGGTGGATAATGCAGGCAGCTGCTGAGTTATTTTGCTCAACAAGCAATCACCGTTCCCACTCCTTCCTGCGAATCATCGTAGATGGAGCTCTAGGTACATTATTTCCTCGAGAGTATCGTTAATTTATGCATACAATTGGCGAGCAGAATTTAATTAAACTTCCCCTAAACGCGTGCCTGGTACATTGCTGCACCATTATTGGAACACTGAAATGTGTCGCGAATTCAAAATGTGAATTTGAAATTCGAAATGTACGAAGTAATCGCGTTTACGATTCTTATCTGAAAATCTATGGTTTTAATAACTTTTTCTACATTGGTTCTACATTGGCAATTTGATGTTTAATAATAAACGTCGTTATTGAAATGGAAATAATGATGGAGATCGATAATAGATTGAATAATACGGAATAATAAGTACTTATTTAAAGAGAAGCTCGACATCGATCTGTTCAACGTGGAGTGGAAAGTTGATATACGATGAACATTTACTTATCCACACTCTGTTCTCCTTAATTGATAAAGAGAAATGCTGTTCATCCTTAATTCTTTTGTACAGTCTTAATATCAGTTGTTAAATTTCGTAGATATTCACATTTAAAATAATACACGCTATTCAATATCGCAGCCGTTGTGTTTCCTCATTGATTTTTTAAAGTGAAACCAGAGGCTTTAATTGAGGCTTCAAAGCTTCTGACGTTATCATTACCTTCATATCTACCATTATGAAGCCAGAGTATCCTTTCCCCGTAGCCTCGAAGTTCGATTCGGGAATTGAAAAGTTTTTCCGTGTTATTTTGTCCTTTTATCCCTCTCGTTGCGACGTCCTTCCGGTACATATGTGGGGGACTTCCTGAAACCGTCCGGAGCCAAAAAACCGAAACTTGGCACCGCTTCCCCCGACTGCAGATATAATCCTATCGATTTGGAAAAAGATTGGCTATCCATAAGGACGTCAAAACATATTTTGATGCCCGCCAGCTCGTATTTTCATTAGACTTTCCGGTTAGGCATGGAGAGAAGGGAAGCTTCACCTTGGATGGATTCGTAAACGCGCATTCTCTCGATATTGATAAATCATCCTCTTCCCCCTTTCCTCATTTAGTCACTCCAAAATAGAATAGAATGTTGATCCTGTTGTTATATAGTCCTATACTATATATATAAAATAAAAAGGACCATTAATTATATCGCTATAAACGAAGGTGTGCTATTATAAAGGGACTACATAACAACAGTTATCATAACCGGAGAGTCAGGCTATATTTTAGGATTTTTCAAAATATATTTTACAATAGCACACCTTCACTTATAGCGATATAATTAATGGTCCTTTTTGCGTAGCGACGAGTTCAAAAAATATCAAGACGGATACAGGTTTTGTATCGATTTATTTACAAACGTTCCTACGAGAAAATCAGGCCGGCATAAGGAAAGGTGTCTGAAAAACCAAGGCCGCATTTCGGTGATAACGAAGATTAAAGAGCAGCCCCAAGAGGGTCGTGTGTAGTTTATTTATAGCCGTATTAATCAAATACAGAATCCTGCTGAACAACTGTCGGAGGACCCAAGGAATATCGTCCTTTCCACCTCGAAAGGCGGCGCGCCTTTGGGCAATTGCGCGACAGAAAACCCGCAGCCCTTCCTCCCCCTCCTGCGACCCTATAACGCGCGCTGTCCCCTCCCTCCCTTCCTTTTTTCTTCCTTCCGCTGGCGAGAGAAAAGCGGCTTCTGTTTCCATTTCGCGAGATTATCATGAACGTGAGAGCCCCTCGGGGCGCGACCGCGTTTTCGTCCTGCGAGCGCGCAGCCCTCGAGGAACGACCCTTAGGACTCACTCGTCGAGCCAGCCCCTCTTCTCTCGCCCCACGTTTCCAGATGGGCACCGACAAAAATTGGGATAAAGGCCCCGCGACTCCTTATTGCCAGCGCCGTTTCCACCCTGATCGTCCTGCGACTTGCCAAATGGCCTTGGGGTGGCCGGTGACATGTACGCGTCGGTATGGTGGTTTTTATTGCAAATGCTGGACAGGGAGTTATGGATACGCCAACAGGAATTATGCGAGTGGTCGTGGCGGATTTTTGTATTTGGACGCTGAGAATATTTTTCTTTCTGTTTTTCATCTTTCTTCTTCTTTCTTTCTTTCTTTCTTGCTTTCTTTTTTTTTCTTTTTCCTTTAGTCGACTTTGGTACTGATTATTGGAGTAATTTGACCTGGGGTTTAGTTTTGAGCAGTGAATTTCGGAGTACCAAAATGTTGACTTTGTATTGATTAGCGGAGTAGTTTGACCTGGGATTTAGATTTAAGTAGTGAGTTTCAGAGTACCACAATCGAGGTATGTATCACGCTTTATTTTTATGTCTGCAAGGGATCGCTTTGATCTCGGTTAACCCGTTGACCGCGCAGTATTCTAATGCAGAATCAGCGATATACGCGACACGATGTTCGCATAGCCATAGCGTATACATGCGACTTTTCTATATCAGCCTTTATATTCGAAAGGGGCGCAAGTCCATTTTTCTTCGCTTCGAGATATTCAGGATTAAGCATTGATATTTACCTGAATCTAGCTCTAACGCATTTTCTCTTCAAAACTGCACTCACGCTATATATAAATATCTTATATACCGATAAATCAGCACATTTGTATACCTTTAGCCGCGCAACAGTCGATTCGAAATTTTTCAAAATGTCGGACCACCTTTCATACGCATTCACGGATCAACGAAGGCGCATATGTACGCCTCCAGCAGTGACAGGGTTGACGCACCGTGCATCGATGTGTCGAGGTATTTCGCGGTCGTTGAGGCAAGACGCAGGTTTCGAGGCTCTCGTGCAGCTGGAGTCGTGCCTGTGGCAGAATCGTGGCCGCGGCTGTTGCCCGCATTGCGTCGCACTTCCCTTACGCCGGCGCCTTGCAGTGGCGTGCTGTCGTACCACCAAGCCCGGCACTTCTCGCTCCCTTCAGCCCCCAAGCACGCCCCTTCGCGGCTACTCCTTCACGCACTACGAAAAACGCGCAAAAAAAGCCTCCTGATTTTGCGACTCGCACGATCGCACACTGTCTCGCCCTTTTCGCGCGGCTCCCTTTGTTTCTCATCCTCCACCTTCCTTCCTTCATGCCATTCGGAACGTGTCTATGGAACTTGTAAATTTATACCTTCCCTTTATTTCGCACGATGCATGGACCTTTTTTTCTTCTTCTTCTCGATGATCTATGGACCGAGGCTGCTGGCTCGGGATTTCTCGCCCGGCTTCTCGTAATACCGTTTTGTCTCCGGATCTCTTTGTTTCTCCCCTCCTTGCGCGTATTTCTTCGCTCATTGGAATGTGTCTATGGATTTGCCAGAATTACGCGATGCCTTGCAAGGGAGACGTGTGTTTATTCGAGATCAGGCGCGAGATGGATATCGAAGCGAAGGATAAGCAACAGGCTGAAGTTTTCTCATAGCTTGGGAATGACGTGAAAGGGGAATATGGATATGATATGATGTAACCTTCTCTTTGAGTTTGTGGTAGATATATAGGGATGAGCTCGCGCTGAACTGTTCGTCGATGGAGCGAAGAGTGATAAAATCTTATGATGCGAATGTACAATTGCGAGCATTTTAGGAGATGAGAAGGTGGAAGCGAATAAATGATAGTGGCGAAATGATCTACGCCTATTATATATATATGTATGTATGTGTATGTGTATCTGTACGTTTATTTAATCGTCGTGAAAAAGTCGCAGTGTCTTCCCTTTTTTTTATATTAACAAATTTTTAATCACACTCCATGCGCCTGACACAATAATCCCTTTGACGGATATAAAAAGATTCATTCGAACTTAATTTATAATCTTTTTGATAACAACTAAAGCCACGCTCGAGCACAAAATGGCGGATAAAAACTCTTTTAACGACTTTGCTCGCCGAGTGGGGATCACGAGAAATAACACGATTGCTCGTGTTCGCTCGTTCAAATAAATTCTTACAAACATGCAAGTTAATGGAACTCACCTTTTGTGACTTACGGCACCTGTTATCCGACATCGGCCCCTGTAAAACATTTCCAATAATGGAAATTACGGCTTCCACTCTTTCCCGTATTTTTGTTGGCCGCTGAACGTTTTTGACGCTCATCGCGGATTTCGAATTCGCATCGGAGATGCTGGCTGAAACGAGCATCGGTGCCGATATAAATAATGCACGAGGACGATTACTCCTGCATAGCGTTGGGCGAATTTATACGGTGTTTTTGTTCCGCGGGGGAGAAGTATCCGATTATTTTCGCGTTAACGGCTCGGAACGCTTCCCTGTATTCTCCTGCGTCGATGTAAATAAGCGGGATGACGATGGAGTTTTATTCGACTCCCGGTAAATCCGCGTTTATCCATCGGTAGATTTGTCCCATCCCCCGGCTTTTTCTCTCTCGATTTTACCCTCGAAAATTCGCCTCTGCGTTTGACCCTTTGCGGGTCAAAAGCTATGGCGATATTAAAATTTGCGTGATTCGAGACCCTTCAGCTCGCGTTGCAGATTGTTTCCAAGCTACATGGTATCATAAAGTACACGATGGACGAGCTTAGGCGTTTGTTGAGAGCGCAAGGAAAATTATTTTAGTAAAATACATTATGGAAATCTATCGTGAAAATGATTATATTGTAGTCAAATATATTTATATAAATCTGTTATAGTGAAAAATAATAAGGGTGAAAAATACGGTGTCATGTTGCACGTAAGATCGCGAATGGTCAATAGTGTGTAACCTAGTTTCGCAGTTAAATACCTATTTTACATCAGAGTCTGATATAAAAAAAATATATATATAGTTCATTACTAGAGTTGTAGTCGCATCGCGAATTGACAAATACTTTTAGTACCTTTTCTTTGGAAGAAAATCCTTGAATTCCTCAAGTTCTAGCGTGAAAGTAATGGCGGAGTTGTTCTGGAGTCGTGACAAAAAATGCTTGAAGTACAAAGGGTTAACGATGTACTTTCCCTAAGAGGTAGTCCGTTACTCGTTTGCCCGCCTGGCTGACGTCAATAAGGAGGGAGGACCGATCGCTGGACATCGTTTAAGCCGTGTAGTGGCGCACTTTATCGCACTTCGAAGGGAAGTTGGAGTACACAATTAAATGTCATTTATACTACATCCTCGACTTTTTACGGTCTCAAGGTCCACGACGATCCCCCTCCTGCTTTGCCACTGGAACTACCAAAACAGTGAAAACGATCGGCTATTTATTTCTATAAAAAAAAAGTAAGTATTCCCAACGAGGTATTTTATATGATTATCTATCATTTTCTTGTGACACGTAGATCATTATATTCATCCATAGACTTTTCTTTTAATATGTATATATCTGTAAAGTGTATGATTCCATTTATATGCTTCCTTTTTAATGGTTAAATATTATCTTTTTTTTTTCAAAATCGTAGATTGTAAGTGAGAAGTCCGCTTCTCAATAATCCAATAATAAATACCTTCAGAAGACAACCAGAATCCTAATCTTCACACCCTCGAACATCGCGTCCCAAGCAGCGCGATGAGCTGCGGTGTTTGTCGAAAACGCGCGAATTACTGAGAAGCTCGTATCCACGCATGGCCCTGGTATTTCATAATTAAGGAATTAAGGTCGTCGTGGTAACGTTTTAATCGAACGACGAGCCGAACTGTGCTATTTTCGAGACGCGCGATGCATCGCGCGGAAGGAGACTCCAGAAGGTTCTCTATACCGCCAGTGGGTGCGGTGCACTCGTTAAAACTTTTCAATAGGTCCTCACCGTTGTACCGCCGCCGTAGTTAGCGCCTGTATTTGCATTGATGTTCTTATAATAATTCCATTCTGGGAGATAAAAATCCTCGCTCTTCGGCCAAGGTTGATCGCGAATAAGCCAGATGCACGGAGCAGGCCCGTTTCGAGTCGATTCTTCCTCCACGTCTTTACGATCATTCCATTCTGGGAGATAAAAATGCCCGCTTCTCCACTTATGTTTGCTCGTCGATCATATATAACCGCGTTTTGAGCTAATTACTCGCCACTGCTCTCTCGATTCTTCTTATATTCTTACATTAATTCACTTAAAGGGGATAATGATTTCGATTTCTCAGAGCACATCGTTGATTATGGTCGAATGTGGAAGGAAAGAATTTCGAGCTGATTTTTCGTTGGTATTGGCACATTTTCATGATGTATACGCATGTTCCTTTTACATAGATATTCTGAGCTGCTGACACTTAGCATCGCATTCTTATTAACGATCGCTATCGCGGCTGGAAAAAGTGGCTTTTTAGCCGCATGCACGAGAGGCGTGGATCAAGGCTCGATCATCCTGACTCGTTTTGACCTCGATGTACTTTCCGGATACTCGGTACATCCGATGTTCGCGCGATTCCGTAAGAATATGTAATCGAATCTCACGTTTCTCGAGCGTGAAGCCGGTTCGTCGGTTATCCTCATCGCGGATCGATCCGTTTGCAGAGGAATTCTGGTGTTTGGCGATGGATTTAAAACCTGCGTGTCGGGGGATTTACTTTTCGAGCGATTTATATTTATGGACAGAGAGGGAACGTTTTGTATAAACCCGACGTATCCACCGCTTAACAAATAAATGTATTAGCCGCTTGGTGCAGGTAAGCTTTAAACTGATCGTTTTATCGGTTGTTTTCATTGGGATAAGTAGAGAATAACGTAATCTTTTAATCGTCGTATAAATTGCTCCCTTCTTTCCTTTTTATAATCTAAAGAGATACCAGAATTGCTAATGCTTTCTGATTTTTTTAATTATCCGAAGTGTGAGATTTAATGTTTGAAACGTACTTGCTTCTTTTTCCTTCTAATACACGTTTGTCTCAATGATTTATCCATAACAGTTTTATCGATAAAAATTTTTGGTGGTTTGAAACTCACTCTTAACTATACTACCTCATAAAGTAATTGGCTCTAGTTATCAGTACCAATTATTCGATGTACAGAGAAAAGGTATTAGTATCGATCATGAATTACTCTATATTTATACATCAAATAATCGTCCTATCCCAAGAGAATCATCTTTATTACGAAGAAAGAGTCTCGGTGTACGCGTCAGTAAGAAGATCGATCGCCGAGCAAATTCGAGGCTAGGCATGCAGAAGCGATTAATTTAAGAAGGGCGTAAATCCGTCGATTTGTCGGCAATATTTATTTTCCAATCCCCCTTGACAAATGACGCCATTAATGCCGCTTTCTCGGAGGCTCGAGGCAGAAACGACGATGGCCACGCGGTCAGGGTTCCTCGAAGTTAAAGCCTTATTTCCACTTCCATGCTCATAATGCTCAGCGTTTTATTAGCAACGGAGTAATCCCAGGGTTTAATTAAGTCGGCCAGTATCGGGAGAGGCCTTCAGATTGGACCGTGCGCCTTTGGGGCCATTAAAATAATACACGGGACTGCTCAAAATACGTTTCGCGGAATTCGATGAGGGATTTCAAAGGAATATCGTCGAGCCATCGGCCTGTTTTATATTCCTACGGTACCTTTGTCATCGGCATGCCTGGTGCAATTAAAAGGACCTAATGGCATCAAAGGGACGGCAGCGGCTGTCGGATTGCAGCGGATGACGTCGATCTCCGCCTCGGGATTTTCCTCGAATATTTTGCATAATTCACGCGCC
The DNA here is from genome assembly GCA_038496175.1 of Ampulex compressa. Taxonomy (NCBI): domain Eukaryota; kingdom Metazoa; phylum Arthropoda; class Insecta; order Hymenoptera; family Ampulicidae; genus Ampulex; species Ampulex compressa. The sequence continues at coordinate 64,754 of JBCFXI010000828.1, forward strand.
GTCCACCGCGAGGGGAAAGCAGATTTTGCAACAAAAAGAGGAAGAAAAAAGGAGTACAGTGAAAAAAGACGAGTTCGTTTTGGTATCAGGTGAGCACGCTTTACATCGCGGAAGAAGAGCTCGCAGAATATACAGTAATATTTCAGTCGGTTTATGCGTTGAATTAATGCGAAGTTATTAATTTGATCTTTATTTTTTCCAGAATGGTGCAATAATATATGCTTGAAAGATAATTACAAACATCGAAACAGCCTGTGTCTATCGTATCTTATTTTAAACGATCATCGTATATTTTGTACTGTATAATCAGTTGGAGACATTGGTGTGTCTTATACATTGATCAGTCTTTTTTCAAATTATCCTTTATTTAATCGTTACTTCCGCTGGATTAGACAAATCACAAAGCATCGTCGCGCGAAATTTATAAATTCCATTCCGAGCATCGAGAACGTATTATGTTTTCCTTCAATATTTCCAATAACATCTGGCGCAAGGAACGAAGATGTTTTTCAAATCGTTTTGTAAATCGTTCGCTTATCGTGCTCTATACCGCGATTGGTCATCTACGTTAAATATCCAATCGAGAAATTTTCAATAGCCGGCACATTGATCCGTATAAAGCGGGATATACGAAACATGCGCGTTGCTAATTAGGCGGATGGAAATATCTATTCGCGGATTGCGAGGGTAGAGGGCGGCCCTGCCGAGTTTATCGGTTCCGCGTACTTTATCGGTTTCTCTAATACAGTTTGCTCCATAAATCATTATGCACCGTACACGTCGAGCACAGCAACTTCCTCCAACCTTCCTTGGTTTGTGCCTCGAAACAAATTCCTTTCGTTCAACCGCTCCAATTTGACGTTCATTTCAAAGTTAAATAACTGAAAATACCGATTGCTGATCAGTTGGATAATAAAGTCGATGCGTGAATTACGAGGTTTTGCCCTCAACGCGAGTATTTTCCAGTTGCCTGTAACAAGGTACGCGTATTGGTTTCGAGTATCTTGTAAACCGACTTTATTTCCAGCTCAGTAAAAAATAGTTGGAAGTAGTTAATTAGTCGGATGGAAATAATTATAAAGATTAGTGACATGCGAATCTAAAGGGTGGATATGTCTGGTTGATAAAGTGCACCTGGCCATAAATGGACACACGCACCACTGTTTGAAAATTTATGATGGTTTAATCGATGATCGAAGGAAACTTAGGTTTTTTATTGGAAAAAATGCCAAGAATTTCTCGACCTTCTTTTTTATATCTTAAGTGCACACACGCCACTATACAAAGATCATTATAAATCCACAGGACATTCAAAATCATCGGACTATTTTGCATTTCATTCGTCCAATGGTTACGTACGCCGCATTTTTATCATAAAAGCGTGCAACACAAACGCGAGTGGCAAGCAAGATGCTCATTAGGAGTCAGAGAAATGATTTCGACGAAGAAGCGCGTCAAATGTACTCTAACAGTAACTCCAAATGTATGTGAATCGTCAACCGCAGTCCCATCATATTTGCGTATCTCTATGCCTATGTACAAATGTACGCGCACGTTAAATGTATATCACGCTCAAACATTTTTTCTTCCTGCCTCCATTAAAAAAATCCAAATAATCTCGCGAGACGAGCGATCCTAGACTTTCGAGTGCGACGCATCGCGCCGCTCGTCCCATCCTCTGCAGTCACATAAATCATACCAGCGGTGTTTTCCTAAAACGCGCCTGGCGCCGAATTACGGCCACTTTCGTGGCAAATAATGACGCGCCCTCTCCTCCATCTCCTCCTCTCTCTCTCTCGCTCTCTTCTACTCTTTCACATCCTGCCGCCTCTTCCTCCCTTCCTGGTCCTCCGAAAAATTGCATCGATCCTGCAAGCTTCTCGTAGTGAGCGTAAATTATGCATGGGACAATCGCTCCCGATATTACGCTCTCGATTACGCGAGGTGTACCTGCTGTTCGCCACCGACAGCATCGCGGGCTCGAGCTGCTTAATTGTATTCATAATTTTCCTCATTAGCGACATACGGTCGCCCCCGCGTTATTAAGCCGCGCGATGCTCAATAGCGAAGTTGGCGCGAAAACTAGGGACACCCGGTTTTAATAATAAATATCCTTCGAAGGAAAGAGGAGCGAGGATCGAACCTATGGGATCATTCGTGTATCGTGATCACGCGGTGCAATTTTTTTTAATACACAGGGTTATGAATGTAAAGCATTTTTGTTGGTAAAAATGAGGTGTTTTGAGCCTTTTGGAAGTATTGGTACTAAAAGTGGATTTTAGGTGTCCGCAATTGTGGCTAGTGTGTCACGTTTTCGACGTTATTCCTTTCACGGTTACATGGAGCCTGTAACGAGGTGGGCGCAGATGCGCTTTGCGTTGTTCGTAAAACAAAGCGCGTGTGTATATATTTTAGGTAATTAGATCGATAGGTTGTCCCAATGTTGATTGTGGTCTATTGGCTGTTTCTATGTAAATCAGAGATGGAATTGGCGAGGTAATTATGGTAATCGTGGTATTAGCGAATAGCGGCAGGTAATCCGGTATTTCTGGTGTCGCGCTAAAAAATGATAATCCGCAGATCTGGCATAATACCCGATTTAATTTCCTTCCGACTCGCGTCCACTGTATGCACGCACTCTTGCAACAATGCCAAGGAGATCGAATGGTTTTTTACGAATCCACACTACTGGCACCGCGACTTCCCTTCGAGCGGTATCGTTTCGAAGTGATTTCAAGAGGAAATTAAGATCTCAGGAAAGATACTCCTTCCCTTCCATCTCACGGCGATAAAGAGAGGCGCCCCTGGTGACTATCGAGATACAAAAATAGCGTCGTGAGAATTTCCTTCGGCATGCACGGTGTTTATTTGTCCCCAAATATTTTCACGGTACCTTCAATTTTCTCGGGTTTGAATGCGCAAACAGATATTGTCATGTAGCACCGGGGAATTCCAAGCGCCTTATTCAATTTCTTATTGAAATACAGGCCGGCATGAAAAATGCATGTATAGGCGTGCCGCTTTGAAAACATTTGCCCGGTAAGATGGCGTTTTCTCTTGGTTCCGACAGGAGGAATGCCTCGCCGCTGCACGACCTCGAGTCGCGAGCATTTTTTTGTTCTTCGTTGCTATGCACGGGTAGAAAACCGGAACAATGACTGCTACTTTGTTGTCCAGGCCACTTAAAAAGCTGCACGCGTGGCGCCTTTAAAAGCGCAATTTAACGCGTCCACTAGCGGCTGCCTTTCACTCCTGCATCACGCTTGTCGCTCAGCATTATTCGACTCGACTCGCGGATGTAAGGGAGTATTTAAGGAATATCGCTTATCTCCGGGACGATCGTCTCTTTAGCTTGCTTATAAATACCGATTATAAATATTCGGATCGATATTTCGCGAGCCATGGAATCCGTGTTCGCATGTCCGTTAAGGGCTGGAAATAATCCTCATTAATCACGAAGCTCGATGTGTAGGAGCAGCATAAGTGCCAGGGCAAGGTGTTCGATGCATTTGATACGCGATTAATAATACAGGGAGATTTATCACAAACGAATGTTAAAGCCCGAACGTCCGAGGCGTCTGGAAAATCATAAATCCGCGAGATAAATCATTGGCACGATGAATCTTCCTTGGCCAATTTAATTTTGCCGCCCGGCAACATTCGTTGCTCGCGAATAATTTTTCTTTTTCAGCGCCAAAGTGTGGCCACGCGAGCCTCCGATCTCGCTTTTCATTTAAACACGATACGCGTGAGGCATTGAGCGATATTTAACCGCGCCCGCCATCGGAACACTCGCTTGGCACTCGGGGATCTCTTTTTCTTAGCCGAGGCACAAATCACCGCGGCGCGGAATGCGACCGGGTGCAGCCTTTCTTATCTCATTTCTTATTCAAATACGAATCGTCCTTCCCCACGACGTGTTCATTCGAGTTGGCTCGATGTCATTTACTCGATCGCCTTTTTATTTCCCCCCGCAGAAGCCCAGGATCGTTCGTCAAGCCTGGAATGTCTCCGGTTTGACGTACGTATGCGCATTTAAATGAGTCGCAGCTGTTGCATGAAATTTTTCCCCGAGATATTGCGACTCGGCCGCAAATCGAGCGCGCACAATAATTCTTAGATTAAACGCCGTTATTTTGGATTGGTTAATCAAGATCCATTTGGCCGGGCTGATGATATTGCGTAAAAGGAACCGTCGTCAAGGCTTTTGGCGTAAAAGTGAAATATCCCTACATGCGCGGCATAATAGCCACTTTAAAGTTAATGTAATGTACGTACATGGAGCGTTATATGGGCCCTGCTGCAGGTACCAGGTCACGGATAAACCGTCTTGTCGTGCTGGTATATCACTTGTATCCTCTCGAAATTATTGCAGAAAACAACCAGGAATTTGATACCCCTTGAAAACCACTTGGATTTCGCAGCCATGACGCGTTGTTTGGTCCGATTAATTAACTAATCCTCGAATTAAATGCAGGAATTGGCTACAGGATGATGGCTGGCCTGTAGAAAGTATAACACGGCATACACGGTACGGCGTGCATTGCACAAGCGGATACAAATCCAAGCTCGGGATTTGAGATAAGTAGCTTAAAATCGTACAAGCAGAAACTATAAAAATAATTTCAGAGCCGGCTTAGCGTGTTCGCGGAAGAAAAACAAAATTATACGCCCGTCGTATCTGCAGGAGGATTAAGTGGAATCCTCTGGTCGCACGTCAAATTGTCCCGGAAACACGATCAATTTCCCACCCTGGCCCGTTGCAAAAATACACTTCGGCGCACCGTATGGAACCGTCGGCCCGTGGCACATGTACTTCCTTTCCCCCACCCCCAGCCCCTCTTGCCCCTCGACCCCCTTGATTCGCTTATACCGACAAGAAAATCGAGTAAGAAGTCCCTACACCCAGCCCGCAATAAATCCCAAACCGCACCGGCACTTCCGCCCGCGATTTATTTCATGGCAATTTACTTTATTCCCGTGCGTTCGCTCGGGCGTCGGTACGGTTATCGCCGTGAAATTAGGGCTTCCCATTTGACGTTTCACTCGATTAGGGCGCGACTTTTTCCCTCTCCCCCTTCTCTCTCACTCTCACTCTCTCCCTCTGTCTTACTCTCTCACTCTCTACCTCTGTCTCGCTCTCTTACTCTCTCCATCTTTCTCGTCCCCTCCCCACGCACTCTCTCTCTCTCTCTCTCTCTCTCTCTCTCTCTCTCTCTCTCTCTCTCTCTCTCTCTCTCTCTCTCTCTCTCTCACTCACTCTCTCTCTCTCTCTCTCTCTCTCTCTCTCACTCACTCACTCACTCACTCACTCACTCACTCACTCACTCACACACTCACTCACTCACTCACTCACTCACTCACTCACTCACTCTCTCCCACTCTCACTCTCTCACTCACTCTCTCCCACTCTCACTCTCTCACTCTTTTTTTCTCACTCTCACTCACTCACTCGTTCTCCGTGTTTCACTCTCTCACTCACCGACTCGGTCTCTCTCTCTCTCTCTCTCTCTCGCTCTTTCAGTCATTCACATTCTCCTCTATCTCTCTCGACACTAGTTCCAGCCCCTCACCTTTGCCAGGAGCAAAAATAGTCGCCTTTCAGCCTTGCCGGGCCCGCACGCGGATGGATCCATGCAAATACCGATTTGCCTCTATAGGCGAAATCGGCCCCGCTGCGTTCGTCCTTGATCGTTTCATCCGGCCGAGTGCATAGATGAGAAAGAGGGAAGGGGCTTGAAAGAGCGCGATTTAACCGTCTATAGGCCAAGTCGCTCGGAGATTTCAATACATCGGCCATACGTTAAGCCCGACTCTCGTGTAATCTTCTTACGCGAAAGGGAGAGATATTGGAAGGTTCCGTAATTAATTCGAAGTTTATCTCGCATTCATGGGATAACGTCTTAACGGTGTAACGGATCTAAGAATCTCGAGAGGAATGATCGTTGTTCATCGTCAAAGGGGATAGAGGAAATGTTAATCTAGCGCGTACGCGAGATGAAGTAATGTAGAAAGTCTCATCAGGACTTGAAAGGAATATCGTTTAAGCGAACAGACATCTAATTTTGGCTGTGACACTAGGCCGAAATTTATACTAATTTATATCACTACATCCAATATATTCGCACAGTCCGACACATCTATCGTACTGTATCGCGTAATCCGACACGTCCGCCAACCTGGCGCCGTATCGCTGGCTAATTGCGAAAGCTGAAAGTCTCCGTACCTTTCTATATTTTCCTTTAATACAAAGCCACTTCACTCGCGTTGCCTTGAATAAACGTATTGTCTTTACTCGGAGATATGTAATTTGAGGATTCAATTAAGGGACCGCCGACTTCCAGATGAGAATGCGTCGAATCGTCGGTGCTTCGTACGCAGTCCACTCTTCCTCCATTTGAGAGCACACGGCCGCGGAATATTTGCCTCCTCTAATTAGTCCCGGCTTCCCAATGGCATAAGGTATGGGTGGAAATTACGCAATCAAGCCAGGTCGCATGGATAGAAAGGGAAACGCGCAATCGTCACAATATAGTTAACCATCGCGCCTTCAGCATTTTTATGAAGGGCCCTGGGATTACGGCAAAGGACTTTATTGAATTTAAATGCGTTCATTTATATGTTAATTGCCAAGCTAGAGCGGATCTCCGGGGGCGCGGACTTTTGCTCCGGGTGTTCGGAAAAATGATTTTGTTTGATCATAGAGAACGAAATTAACCTTTTCTACCGGCGAGAATTAGCGGAGCGGCTCGAATGGGAGGCCGAAAACGAATTAATTTTCCCTGCTTTTCCACGGCCTCGATCGCTCGGTTGCGTATCGATAAGTTATGAGTTTTATCCATAGTTTCGCCAGAATTATCGCTGATCGCCGCTGGTTTCGCACAGTGAAAGATTCATGTGCCTTTCGCAGATGTGATTCAGGTGATTTTTTTTATAGCGCTCATGTGCGAATCGCTGCGTTACGAGTGCTGTAAAATTTTGATCGATCTGGAAGTTTTATGAACGGCTCAGAACGCTCGTGAGTGATGGGTGGATTTATTAACGAAGGCAAGCCTAGTGAAAAATGTTTTTTTGCGACTGTCGAACAATTTTTCGAGCCTGTAGATTTTCCTAGTGAAAAACAGTTTGGATTTGAGGAGTTTTAGGGAATCGGTGTGGGTCGACTGATTACAAATAATTCGTTTTGGTTGATCCCTATCCTGATCGTCGAACCGACACTCGTGCACTTGGGACCTGTTATTCCAAGCGCAACGGGTAAGGGACTTACTTTCCACTCTAAGGTGTTTAGTCCTTAAGCAGATTAGGAGGCGCCTGACGAAAGTCAGAAGCGAAAACCGAGGATTTGCATGAACATCCACTGATTCTTTTGCAATCAGGAATTTCAAGGGATGTCGCGGAGGAGTTAACGGGAAAAAACCGAATAAATATTCAGTGTTTGCCTTTCTTCCTGCAACGTTTGCACCACGAGGCGAATAAAGTTTCCCGACGAGTTAACGTAGCACAATGAGAATAACTATCAACGGGATTTTGGAGAATTTGGAAAAATTTTGCTACGATTTTTAATATAAATATATGTTTCTATTTTACCCTTTAATATACTTCACGATCTTTTACTGTTATTTATCTTAGAATTACAACGTCAATACAATAAGAGAAAATGATAACTTTATAAATATGATAACGATTTTTGTTCTTTATCTAACAGCGAGTAAACTTTTATCAGGAAATATAATATAGCGAGAAAAATACAAAACTTCCTCACTCGAGTTCACGGACGGACTTTCCATTTGCACAGTCAACTTCATTCGAGATAATGAGTTCTATAACAATCAGTAAACTTCCTTCTTCGATATAATGAAATGAAATTGAGACTCCCAACGCTCGATCGATGAGTTATCCAGTACCTCTCATTCTTCTTTTAAAAATCTCCACGTGAAATACAAACATTCCTATTTTCCTTTAAAATTACCGTAAAACTCTTCGACCTGTCTCATTTAATAGTACAATAAAGTAGAATAAACTTCGAGTAAAGGTTCATTTTTAAACCAACTTAAAGTCCAATCGACTTTGTCGTTAGATCCTTCCAAATTTCGATCCATCTTCCAATCCAAATTTCCATTATTCTTCCATCTAAAAAATATTTTCTCCAAATTCCGACGTTTTATATCAAAAAACCGAGCAAGATACGTCTCGTGGAAGACCCAATTTTTATCCATCCTCCAATCCAAATTTCTATTTTTTCTCCATCTAAAAAATACTTTCTCCAAATTCCCTCGTTTTATATATAAAAAAAAAACCGAGCAAGATACGTCTCGTGGAAGACCCAATTTTTATCCATCCTCCAATCCAAATTTCTATTTTTCTTCGCTCTAAAAAATACATCCTCCAAGTGCCCACGTTTAATATCAAAAGACTAAGCAAGGTACGCCTCGTGGAAGATCAAACAGTTATCCATCCACCAATCCAAATTTCCATTGTCCTTCCATCTAGGAAATACTTTCCCCAAATGCCCACGTTTTATATGAAAAGACCGAGCAAGGTACGTCTCGTGGAACACCGCGGTTACCACAGCGCGTCGTGCAGCCACTGCAAAACCTGGCCGCGTCGGTCTTTAGCCGTCGAAGGCTGGATACCAGGAGGACATTTCTGTCGTGCGCCGCGAGACTGGTATTGATTAAATAGGAAGAACGGACCGCAATAAAAACGGGCAACGGGGACAAACAAACGATATTCGAGGAAAGGAGAGCGTGCTCGTCGACGTCGCTCGTTCCAGTTCTTTCCTCTTCCCTCGATCCTAGAGCTGCATCGTCGAGCACGAGGGGCGTGGGGCGGCGAGTGGTGGGGGGGGGGGGGAGGGGGAGGTATCCCATGGCGGGCTAACGACGGCGCAAAATGGCCAAGAGCCGGCGTAGAGCGTAAAGCGGCGTTTTATGCGAGGATCTACTTCGATATGCCGCCTTTTACAGATGTCGTCGTGGAAAGTAAATTCGACCTCGTAAATCCCCCGAGCGGCGCTTTTAATCGTAAAACGCGAGGCGTTTAAATCTATTTCAGCGGCGATACCGCCATTGGCTGCTCGAGCTTTCATATTCATAAGTATCCTGCGTGGGGAGGAGGAGTGGGGGAAGACGAGGAAATTTCGAAGGCTCGAAATTTGGAGCCTCGCTAATTTTAATGCCAACCCGGCCTCGATTCGAAGGTCTCGATGCAGGTTGCATTTTAGCTTGCACTCCGAGATTGGAAGATCGCGTGGAATTATTGGCTCCCGGGTTGGCGATCCATGGCTAAAGTGATGCGGTTTTTTTTAGGTTAGAAAGGGGCGTATAGAAAATGGCTCCTTGTTCTATCGACTTTTCTTCACGAGTCCTCGTGGATACGTAAGGAACATTGCGACGTGGCTGTCTTGTGGATACACTGGATTATCGAGGGTATCGGGAGAAGGACCGGCTTGATATCTCGCTGACTATTGATACAAATACGAATATCGTATCGTATATCATAAAAGTTGGCTTAATCTTATAAAATACGTGCCCGGGATACGATGGCGCATTGGGAGGGATCACGAGGAATTTCCATTGGGAATTTCCGGATTCAGATTCCTATCGGCGCGTCTAGGTTTTTGCATGCGACTGGAATATCATAGTCCGTCGATTCGAAAACGCCACTGCATCGGCGGATATTCAACCGAGATACGCGGGCGGATGATGTCGGGAATAAAATACGGATCATGGCGCGGAGATGATTCTCTTAGAAGGCGTTTAACGCTTGGAAGAGTATCCTGAGTTTTACGATGCGACAATACTTTCCGCTAAAGCGTCCTAATAATCAGCGCACACATTCTGGTAATAAAGAAGGAAAATCCTACGCCGAACGCTTATTATTATAACTCATTCCTCGCGGTAATATCTGCAGTTTCAGTACTCGCGGTGTCAGGCGAGGTATTTTTAACGCGCAAGAATTGAATATACAAACGTCGAAGTACGCACAACAGAAAGCAGCCGTTCACTCCCGCAACCTGGCATTCGTCCACTTTTTGCCGAATTAAAATCGACTTCGGCATCCGCGCGCTTTTCCGGAATTCGAGTCGCCCTTGACTGTTTTCCAAAATGTAAAAATCCTCAAAAGCGGTCAATATCAAACGAGGACTGTACACGGAGCGTCTGATGCATTACGAGATTATATAATCATCGATATAACGCATCTCACTTCTTCCTGCATACTCAAGCTGATATTTTTATACGCATCGCAATTCCAACACCCTTCTAAAATTAATCATATACCATCAACGAGGCTTCATTTGATAATTCATCCACTAGTATACTGAGCGATGAATTCAGCTTGGTACGCGTCGCGCTATTATCCTCGGTGCGCCACGAAGGTTTACCGCCTCGGACCGCCCGATCTTTTTATCGGCATTCCGCCCTTGTCCCTGACACCAAAATTGTAACGCTCGGGGAACTGCCGCCTCGTAATAAATTTAATTATCGAGCACGTTATTGTGTACGTGGAACGCAGCTGGGGGCAGAATTTTCGCGGAATGCCAAGCTCGAACGAACCGTTCTTTGTTCCAGCCGGCAATTTGGTTTATAATCGACGTTTTCCATAGTTGTTTGATTTGACGATGACTTTCATTGCGTGCTATTTGGTCCTTCGCTTTCGAGGTAGGAGCATTCTTCGAATCGTGGAAAATAATCGTAACTAGAACGTTTGGTAATTCGATAGGGAGGGAGAAAGGTGAAAAACGTTGGAGAATGAGGAAGGGGATATATTCTTTTAATGGCGAGAAATATTGCTGGGAATGCACATGATCGAATTAAATGGCATACGTGCACATTCTTTAGGACCATTGCAGTTTTATGCCCTCCAAAGCTACGATATAGAGAATGGCTTCTGAAAAGTAATTCATCGAGCGTTACGGTTACGCTCGAACCTTTCGAATGTCGGAGGTAGTACATTTATAAGCTCGAATGTAATTCCATGAAATAGTTTTCTGGATAGTATTCGAGGAAGAATTATACATATCGTGGAGCTGCTATAGTTGACGCGTGGTTTGTGAACACTATGAATTCGCGAATCATCCTAATGCCATATATGAATACCATAGACGATAAAATATGTAGCCTTTGTTTCTTCATTTATTCTCCTGTCTGATATTTAGCGTAGTAGCCATTTAGTATAAGGTCTACATTAAATTCTATATTCAATCCAATTCAATTTCTATTTCTTAAACAAGAAAGAACTGCACCCGTGCTTCTACGATAGCCCCAATGACTTCATTTATCATAAATAAATCCAATTTATTTTTCATTCATAATACAATCAGAACGTTCTTTTCACGTCAAAAACATTTGGTAGCTTCGACAATTCGTAACCCGCCTTGAAAGAGGTCGAATCCCAGGTCGATTGATCTCAGCAGTCGGTGCCAGGAATAAAAAAAAAGAAGGGGAGGGGGGGATTGTTCCACGAGGAAGTTAATGGCGTGGAACGGAGGAACTTCTTTTAATCAATCCCCCGCTCAGCTCGTCATACACCGGATTCGAATCGTCGGATCCCAGGCAGAACTTTCTCCAGCCACTGGTGCGAATCCGTGTCCGACTACCTGTAGGTACCACTATTCCAATTAACTTCACGCGTCGGATGATAACCCCCGACGACCAATGGCCGTTTGATACTGGGCTAATTGATCGAACGTACCGAGTAATTTCTGGTCTGTATGTGGGAGAAATCGAAGCCAGGCCTTCTTCTGGCATAAATTACTCATCGGCACTAATTAACCAATCATCGGGGAACGTAAAGATAATTTGTCACTTGCCTTGCCGTAGGCCCCCTTCCGGCAACGAAATCGATTTCGGAGTTTAATTAACGAAGCTAATTTAAACTTGTCCACGTTTGGGCCCTCGCCACTTTTCGCCATCGTCGTCGTCCTTGGAAAATCTACGGCTCGCGATGCCTCGATCCCCGGAAAATGGAAATCGACCCCACTTTCCCAAGTGGATTAGAGACATGAATCCCTCCAGGAAGGAGGAATGATCGTACTACAAGGATTTATTGAAAAATTCCAAACACTCTATAAAGAGTACTATGTACATCGCGCGAGACACTCCTTATAAACGATAGACCGATGATATCAATTATTCTGGGACGCTACTATTTGCACCGAGAATAACTCTTAGGTTTTCGAGGCTCGTGAGTGGCGACACGATTAATCTCGTCGAAAGCTCGATGAGAGCAAAGACGAGGTGATTGCAGCACCGCGACCTTAATACATCCTTTAACTCCATCCTAGAGCGTCCAGAATAATCTCCTCTGGCGTGAAATCGCGACGAACCACGCCAGAGATGGTTATACACGTTTTCTGAGCGGCGTGCTCGACGAGGGCACGAGCGTAGAAGTAACGTGGAGGTGTCGGAGTACCGCAAGGAGGGTTGAGCCTCGTCGGATGGCGCTTTCCTCCCGGTGATAAAAAAAAATCTCTTAAGAGTCCCTCACTCGGTCGTAAGACTTGTACGTAAGTAGGCGGACAAGTCGTGAAAGTGGCGGGCCAGGACGTGACCGTGAAGTGGAACAAAATCCGTTAGGCGTGGCATTAACGAAGCACTTGGAGCGTATCAGCATGGGTATATCGAGTGCAAATTGAAGTTTTGCGACCGTCGCGAGAGTGAAATCCGGCGTTAATCTTGATTAATGGGCCGATTGGGCCGTGCGTCGAATTCCTGGCCGAATTCGGAGGATGCTTTCGGTAAAAGCACTTTGGAGTTTTTCCTCCTGGCCGTGCAGCGACGAAAGGGGCCGCGGATAACGTTGGGATGGAGGCATCGCTGAAAATCGGAATACGAACATCGTGAGCGCGTAGCTAGGAACGTGTATCCATGATACACGGTCGATAAAGTTTTTTTTTTCTTTTTTTCCATACATTTTCGGCACCGACTGCTAAAGTCGTTTGGCCTAGGACCTACTGTTTAAGGTGGGTTTCGAATTATCAGAGCTATGGTGTATATGCTACATGAAAAAGCCATCAGTGTCCAGCAGTCCAAGCTTCTGTCCACTACGAATAAACATCTCGTATTCCTACGCCTTGGATCTCCTTCATTATTTCAGAATTTATTGCGAGCTTACTACCACAGCTAAATACAAGATATAGCTTTTGGTGGGATGCACGAAAATGTAGACACATGCATGAGAATAATATGTTCGACGTATGTTTTCCATTTACGAATCGTCATATAATAAAGGAAAGGAACAAACTCGAGTTACAATGTATATATTTATTTTCCTGTATTATAAGGTATCGGTGAGAGACGCAGAGAGAATGCAATTTTCTCCCGAACTGTCAATATTTTTCCTTCCAACGCTCGTATTATAGGATCCCTCGTCTCTTCGTTCCTCGATGGAGAACGTTAAGGCGGACCCAGGTCCGAGAAAATGGGAAACCTGTTGGCCGACAGAATTCCTCGTTGGTGAACATTTTGCGAGGGACTATTGACTTTGGCAGAGGAGGATTTCGGCTTTATACCGTCGCAGGTGTGGCCCAAGTTCCCATATGTGGCGGCTGCTCGCGTTAAGAGGAGACATCGTTCTGCCCGATTCATTGCATCGGTCGATAGCCCTGGGTAGTTACAGTCTTAGCGATAAGCAAGGAGTCATTTTGTGAATAAGCTTAATTGCAGCTCTGAATCGAAACGCGCTTCCGTCGTTCCGCAAAATCCTGGCTTACATTATTTATCTTTCGATGAGGGTTATTCGGCAATCTCTGAAATAGTCGGTGGCCGTGAATTAAGGACAAACGCAAGATATACGAGACGGTTAGCGCAGGATTTCTATCAAACTGTAAATCCAGGATTATAAATCCTCGGTGAGTAACGCTGCAAAAAAATAACGAAACACGTTGTTTTACGAGCTATTTCACGAGGTGAGATATGATCCCACATTTTCGCGGTACGTGCAACGTTCGCTCGTTGCTCCTTCTAATTTTCTAAATCGGCGCGAGCGCTTATACGTGGAATCCTGCAATCCGAGACTCGTATCTGTTACGTGCACACGGAGCTCCTTAGCCTGGGGATGCGTTTATTAAAGAACTGTAAGGGAGTAACCGCGATACATATTGCTCCTTTTTTTGCTGCCTATTCGCGCAGATGCGCGCACCATATGCTGCATCTTAAAATTCAATTCTATCTTATAATGTACATACGTGTCTGGGATACAGTGTGGTATATTGAAATCACCAAGTCCCATCACGAAACCTCAGGTTCGAATCCCAATCGTCACATTCAGCCTTCTGCATGCGACGTGAATACCATAGTCTCGCTGACTCGAAGGTTCCCTTGGTATCTGAGGGGTGAAAACTGTTGTTTGTATCTAACTTTTCCGTGACAGTTGGGGACCGATTACTCTATTTTTGGCAAGCAGAAAAGTCAATCACGGTGCTCTTTAAATCGCTTAGTAATTTTAAGACCTAATTTTGAGAAATAAATGAAGAAGTAGTTAGGTTCGTATGCGTCGTTCTTCTTTGTATTTTCGATGTTAATATTAAATCCCTTAAATATTTGGTTTTTCAGTTTAAAATACTCTTTACGGACGACTAATTTTTTTTTGTACACTTTTTAACATTATAAAAGTATGCATTCCGCATGACAGGGTTTTTACGGATTTTTATTGGAAACGTTACCTTGGGTGTACGTTAATTGCTCAAGAAGGCTATTATTCAAAATTAACGTATAGGTTGATATTTGCATGAAGCATATAATGTTTTTTTTATACATTTCTGGCGCGTTTAATTATGTATGTGCTTTAACATAGACCCCCGTTATAAATATTTAATAACTTATCGAGAATTAACGCAGTACCGATGTACCGCGTAATTAATCATCAGACGTTATAATTACATTGCTTTACGCAACGTTAATGTTAAATTTATACGATAATTATGCGCTATTGCAATTATACATTATAATATTTTTTTTAATGAAAATTACCATCTGCTGGATTATAATTTCATCGTTCGTTGTGATTTTTACGAGATTATTGTAGTTTATTTTATAAGATGGATACCATGTACAAAGTCGGTGTAGTAGCCTTTATTTTATAAAACACGTTATTCTCGGATGTCTTATTTTTGTCTTTTACATTTATAGGTAATTCCTTTTAAATCGATCGAGTTACATGCGCCAGACAGTCTATCTGAGCCATTTATAGTCCTCTTTTGCAAACTATTAGTAGTATAGGGCAGAATGTCAAGTCATACTGAACATAGGAGGAAGCGCCAAATATTAAGGTTTAAACACGTATGATTTATCGTAGTAATGTGCTACGGATTTGACAAAACGGGAAAAGCCCTGGAAAACAAGGACTATAAATAATCGCTCCAGTGTAGAGCCCTTAATGTTCGTCGGCCGTATATACAGCCCCATCCATAAGTCACCCGGCATTTGCACATTTTGCCTCAAATGATTAACGATAGAACGTGGATACAATATTTAAGTTTCACTCTATTAGTCCATCATCTTTTGCGTATTTATTTAAAGACAATACTTGGATATAAAATTAATAATGCGCGGATATAATTCGCGTGAATTTCCAATCCACTTAACATCGTGGCCGCATATTTTCTAGATGATTATAAAAACAAAAAGAGAGCGAAGACGAAAGGTCGGTATATCAATATAATAATACTGCTAAAATAAAGTCATGAAAAATCTTAAATGACTCGTCGTAAAGCTCAATTTTTCTGAGATTTTACCGAGCCGTCATTTTGACGGGTTCAGTGGTTCTATTATTAAAAACTGTTCACTTTACTTCACGATGTAGGTCATTATACTGTGCAATAACTTTGCAAGGCTTTCAACTTTACTTGGTGAACGCTGACTCAGGGGTTAGCCAGGTTTCTAGTCCGTGAAAAAGCGTAGACTCTTCTCCCCTTCGACACACGCAACTTTCCTCCAATTCTTTTCACAACACATTGCGTACGATGTGCTCTGTTCACTCGACGAGTTTCCAGGAATCGCACATTTTCGTGTCCAGTGCAAGTTACCACAAAGAGATGGAGAATAGCAGAAGATAAAGAGTATTGACAATTGCTCGATGTCGTCGATGCTGGCGTATAAAATGAAATACAAATATAAATAAAATGAAGTATACATTAAAGCGTTATTCGATAATTCATCCAAAACTTATTTGTCAGCGCCGATATAAGCCCTTTAAATTATCGAAAAAAAACTAAAGAATATTTAAAACAAAAGATATGAATTAATTATGTTTTATATCAATATATAACACATTGATTATTATGTTATATTTATAATTTACATAAAAAGTATGATTTACCAAAATAATAAATTAGTAATAATACTTACGTCTCGATTGGCACAAAGTAGCACAAATGTTCATATTATAAATTCCCTTTCTTCCCCATCATTAACCTCGAAATATTCTATTTTGCCCATTCTGGAGGTAATTTATCCCACCCACTGATGCATCCTGGCGAAAGCCACATCCATATCGAAAGTATTAACTAAGTAAGATCGCGCAACACCATAGTATCGAGCACATTAACACGTTCCATGCCGCACCGATTTTTCGTTACTTTCGGACCTAATTTTGATATCCCTTCAAGCCACGCGAGGTGTATCTCTCAATACCATTACAATTTACTTCCAACATGTTTCACGATTTTTACAATTGGTAAAAAAGAATTCCTTTTTAATTGCTCGTTTTACAAGAAAAATCGTAAATAGTCCCAATGGAAAATTCTGCGCATGCGCTTTGCTCAGCACGGAGCGCGTTAACATAACCGAAAGTCAATTAGACGGCCAACAAGGGCGGTAAGTTTGCGAAGGGATTAACGATCGCGGCGCGGATTGGGCAAAGCGAGACGGACGGCTGGAAAACAACAACGATAAGCAGCGGGAACAATGCCGAGTCGCCTCAATTGGCCGTTGCTCGTGCGTCGAGCGGAGCGCATACGAGAGAAATAGCTGCATTCTCTGAAGGGTACTCCCCGAAGGGCGGCTGCGACGACGGTTTCGAGGTAAGAGAATGGCAAAGAGCCGGGCCGCGAAAATAAGTAGCGCATTCAACGTCCCCGTTATCCCTGAGTTTCTTTCTCCTTAGCCTGGAAAATTTTCAGGCGCGCCCGCCGAACCTTTTTTCCTCCTCCTCCGCTCCTTTGTTCTTCCACGCTCATTTCTGCTCAGGGCTCCTCTTATTAATATTCGGACACTATAGTACACCCACTTCGTCCATTATCGCTCCCCGCTTGTAACGATAATTGGATCAACGTATTCCTTTTGTTTTCCCCTGGCAAGCGCGCTATTCTGTTTAGCGGGGCTGCGAGTTTCGCTCATTGAAAATTGGTCGATGCGCATTATAAATAATGGTACGTGGATTTGGAGAGGGGATTATTATTTTCGTGTCAGGTGTGCTTAGAGGTTTATGGTTCGCTATGAGTATACGCGTAATATATTGTTATCGACGAAGGGAATGTCGAAGATTTTCGTGGAGCGGAGGTTTGGATCGTTTCCGGGCTTTTGGACGAGGTTCTTTAACCCCTTCGCCTTTGACTATCTTCGAGCGTCCCCGTTCCTTTGATATAATCGTTTTTAATCCTTTGAACCCGGAGTACGAGTATCTTCGATCGTTTGGATTCCATTCGCTCGAGTTTACTCCGGCCGTCTGCGCTATTCCGCCGAGTTTTTCCAATAGCCTTGGCTCCTCTCGCGCTCGCCTCTGACGATGTGGATGTTTCTAACGAGTTTTTCCAATTGTCCGGATTTCACCGTCGAGCCCGGCCCATTTTTCAGGCAGTTTTCATCGATTTTCTTTCTTTCTTTCTTTTTTTTCTTTTTCTTTTCCTTTAGATCCGACAGACCTCTTTGATGACTCCTTCCTGCTCGTTTCGATATCCAGGATAACACAATGAATAGCTTAGCGTCTTAATTATATCTCTCTTGCTCGCCGCCCCATCCAGAGACTCTTTCATCTCATTCGAGCTCTCGGCCTTTATCTACATCATCCATTTAATCATAGTGAATTAAGCTCATAGTCCATTATACCCCGACTTCGAGCGCACGTTCAGTTGGTACACCGTCCCGATCCTTCTTCCCAAAACCGGGCTTCGCTCAAAACGAGGAGGCCCTTTGTACCGCGTCTTCGACTCCTTGTTGCTACGTGGATTCACTTTGTCCTCGCTCCTGTCGCGATTTCTCATTCCTCCTTCCCAAGCCAACGGACGCTCCCAGCAGTTGAGATAATCCTTGAGGACTGGCAGCGGGTGGTTTATTGGAGACACGATCGACGGGGCGATTATAAACAGCGCGGAAATCCGACGAGCCGGTGTCCATCGATGAGATTACGCCGCTCGTTAGTTCCCCCTTCTTTTTTTTTTTCTTTTCCCAGGCGAAGTTCCAGGGCGAAATTATGCCAGCGACGAGACGCCTTCCGTCCGCCAGTCGTCGTAATCCGCGATAAACTTCGCGATGTGGAATCGTTTTTACATCCAAGCCGTTTCGCTCTTCGCTCCCGAGCCTGGAACGTTCGCGGAACGACAGTGGGGCGCGCGATTAGGGATTATGTGACGGCCGGGCTAAAATCTGGGATGCAAATGCGGCCGTCCTTCCGGCGTCGCGGTGCCGTTGAAAGTTTTAACGGTCGAGTATTAAATAGAAGTGCGTTGTCGCGCGGAGGAAAATATTTTTGAGCGCGCCCTCCCGTTGGTGGGAATGCGAGGATAAGTCGATCGCCTTTTTGCCGGGTTCTCGGCGGTTCCTCGGTTTTGCTGGATCGCGTAGCTTTGAATCCGTAAGATTGGCGAGTGTAAGTGGCAGTTGTGGAGTTTCTTGGCTGTGATTTCAGTTTTTCGCACTGCTTGGGAAATATATGAGAGGAACTGAAGGGAGTTGTGATGGAGATCTGACTGGGAAATTATGATGGATGCCTTGAATCTAAGATTAGCTACTAAGATTGGTAACTTTAGGAAGTAAAAGTGGTTTTGTGGAGCCTAGGTGATTTCGCATGAGTGTGAATATCGTATAGGATTAAAGTTTCGATGCTTAAAAAAAGGATAAGTAGATGTTTGATATTAAAGATGTATATTAGTAACTATTTGATATTAAATTGATTTGATATCAATGATAGATATTTGTAAAACTTCTAAAACTCCTGGTTTATGTTTCCACGAATCGCAAGTGCATTTAAATACTGCATTGGCTCGTTTGCATAAATTATCCCCTCGGTGAGCCAGATGAAATTTATTGCGTACAGGAGTGAACTGGAAGATTGGAGAGGGAAAGGAAGATCCTCTATCGTTCGTCGAGCCAATTTACCACAGTATCGTTCTGCAACAATTGGATATTACCCAGCGGGACAATAAGCGGTAAATAACGAGTGCGACGATTAGGCTCATGATAATTTGTAATATTGGCGAAAGTGCGGTAATCATCCCGGCTCACCTCGTAATTCACTTGCGGATACCGAATCTAATTGCGAAATATCGACGTCGCTCAAGGATCCATTTTCGTTGATAATAAAGCAATACAATTAGTTGTCGACCGAAGAAAATCTTCCTGAATTACAAGCTGTTGCGTTTTCTGGATAAGCGCAAGACGATTTCTTAACATGCTTCTTTTCATGGAAATACCAACACTTATATTTTGTCCAAATCAAATATATTAAGGTACATCTAATAAATCTATTCATAATAAAGGATATGTGCAATGTATTTTTCTTACGGTTTAATAAAGATTTAATGATCAATTAAAAATGTGTACGATTTACTACTTAATAGAGGATACGTACAAATTATTTCTTCTTTTAACGATTTGCGTTTTTCTCCTTCCAGGTGCGCCGCGGGCTGTCCGAAGCATCGAAAAATGTCTCGTAAGGTGAGTTACATCCTTTCTCAAATTATATAATTTCTAACACGGTTGACGAGGATAAATTTGCTATGAACAATGTCTCCGACAGTTCGGATGGATCGCAGAAAACGCAAAGCGACACGCGCATCGCTAATCCAGGAAGGTTAGCACCGTGCCATATTGCGCCCTGGGGCTTTACGATCGTTTTAAAGAGATATTTCATGGTACGCCCTGGCGATGCGGCCCTCGCAAATGGAGGTTAACAAGTCGTAACGAAATCCATACAACGATACGCCGCTCGAATCCTTTCGGACCTTTGCTTCGCTCTATCCTTGGAAATCAGTTCGCTGCGAGCCGCGCTTCTCCTCCCGCGGGGCGTATATCCTATTTTCACGAGCCAAGAGTTAAAGTCGCCAAAGCCGCGTCCGACGGTGGAAGGCG
This sequence comes from Ampulex compressa, assembly GCA_038496175.1. Taxonomy (NCBI): domain Eukaryota; kingdom Metazoa; phylum Arthropoda; class Insecta; order Hymenoptera; family Ampulicidae; genus Ampulex; species Ampulex compressa. Next base: position 85,042 of record JBCFXI010000828.1, read on the forward strand.
AAAATATATCTCCGCGTAGAATGCGCGATATTATCCATGAAGGGCTTTTGACATTTGAAATTAAAATTCCGGTCCGCGAAGCACTTCGTAACGGTTTTCCACGGATGTTCGTGAATCAAGTTTAATGAAACGTTGTCGCGCGTTTTTCACCCACGATTGCCCTGTACGCACCTAGAGGCTAAATTATTACCCCTCGGGGACTAAATTGACTGCCTGTGCGTAAAATTAATTGCGAAAATTATTTGTTTCTCTTTCTTTTTTCATTTAAATATTTTGAGCGAGCGTGTACTTCGGCGCTGATGTTGGAAACAGCGCGGTTAATTAGATTGATGATGTTCCACGAAGGGAAATGCGGAAAATGCTAATGGACCATCGAAGCAATATTCATGACCTTATACTGGATTTTGATGATCGTTCTGTTAGTCAAACTTTCATTTTAAGGGGAAAAATACGTAGGAGAATTCTATAACGTGGAGGCTATATCCTCGATCTTCAGCGTCTTCTTCAGTTAGGGATTCGTGAAGAATATCGTAGGAACGTTTCGTACGATTTCCTGGTTTCAAATAATTTAATTCCTTGCCGTTATAGGCGCGAGTACTTTTTCTTTGGCGAAAGTTACTTCGCGCCTTAATCCATCGTATTCATAATTCTCCTGCCACCTCGAATTAGCGGTCGTTAGAGGCTTTCCATTAATCAATTCGGCCGATCTAATTCGCGAAGTTCCTAGTCGCTCCGTTAGCACGCACGTCATAACTCTGGACGCGTTCGGAGGTGTCGTCGAGACGTAGAAAGATATTGATTTCCCCGTTCCCTTGAATCGGACGCGCCCAAAGTCTGAGCGTTCTTACAGATTGACCGGATTGACCGCCTTTTCCAATTTGCCGCCTTCTCAAATTGCCAATTTGTATTCCGGGCCAAAGACGGTGGACACGCGTATAATACGGGGAGTACGTTTGGCGTCATGCGAATCCACATTTTACGATTGGACGATATCGAATTTTTTTTCCAACCGGTCTAGTTTTTGCCGCGTAAAGTCGGATGAAGCCTAAAATTGTTTCTCGTATTCTTGCCAGACCGCCATATTGTCTGTCCATTGATATCCCTTTTTTTCTTTTCAACACTCGCGCACGTTGAACGTGTTAAACCATTAAAGAAGAGTGTCGTATTGCAAAAATCCGTTGGCTCCTGAAGTATCGAATAGCCTCGCGATTCGCGATTTTCTGCGCATTCACGGGGAGAAAAAAAATCCGAAGCACGTATATATATATGATTTTATAATTTTATAGCCCCATAATACGTTGTTAAAAATATTTAGCAAATCATTTAACCTTATAAAGTGTATCAACAGAGTACTTTCCAATTTTAATTAAATAATTTTTTATGAAAATAGTATTATCAATTTTGTATGTCCGGCAATCCACAAGAATAAATTCACGAATCAACACTAATACATACGTTCTAAAGTAATATTATGTATATATCATTATTTTCATTTTACAACTTAGCTGCTGAAAAACCGTTTACATTCTTACTTTACTAATTGCCCTATGGTTCATAGAAGAAAACGTACATTATAAATTCTCTCTACCCTTTCAACATTCTATATACCTGTGAGATATTGCATGAAATTGAGCAATATCATCTCTCTATTGAGCATAAGTCGTGACTACGCGTAAATTTATGTTTATTGTTAATATAAGCCAAACGCGCTCCAATAGTCAACAATGGAACAATCTCGCTTTCCTGAAGCCAATGGAATTTCACAGCACGACAAAGTCCTTCGAGACAGCAGGAATAAGGCGCTGTAATAATTTCTCGCTCATCAATGAAGGCTGTACGCAAAAGAGTATATAACGGTTCGTGTTTGTGATAAAATGATCAGTTGAAGGCGCAAATACGCGGGCGAGAACGTGAAAGTACCCGACAAGGAGGATCGGAAGAGCCACCGCGGAAAAGGAGCCATGAAGTTTCCGGTAAGCGAAGAAACTTTATGGTACCTCATCAACCAACTGGTCGAAGGAGAGATTGTTACGGAAAAGAGAATCCGCGCGGTGCTCTTGATGAGAAAAGTTTAATCTGTTAGTCCGTAATGCACCTCCATGTCGTCCGTGAAATATGAACGGCTCGGTATCAGATTATCTCCGACCGATGCAGGTGGATATATAGAATTCCTGCATTTGGGTACAATCAACATCGTGTGATGGAATGAGAATGTAAAACGAAAAAAATATCGGGAATTCGACGATTTTAAATAAAACGTTATTGAATTAGATCTGGCTTTCGAATAGTTATGGGCTGATAATGAAACGTAAATTGAGCCATTAATATATTACGATGTTACTATTGCAGGAACGTATAGGGGTTTGTGAAAAATCGATGTTTATGTTAGTGATTGGTTCAAGAACAAATATCAAACGATAGAACAATGGGATTATAGATTATTGTAATTTGTTTTCTACTGATAATATCAATAATACAGAAAATATTTTTTGGTTGGCGCCGGTAAAACTGACTTAGATCATTTCGCTTGTCGCTGGCGGTTTTTCGAGGTTCTTGAGAAATCATAAATCGTGAAATTTTACTAATCTCATCATCAGTATTCATACGTTCTCGATTTTGTCCCTCTATTTTCACGAAATTTCGAGGATATATGTAAATAAATGCAACATATTTTTGTATTATATATTTATTTGTTTCGGCATTTTTCCGATTTTTTGCGCACGACGCCAACGTGGTGCAATTTTGCAGAACACCACAGTGGTGCCACCAGACGGCATAGTGTTAAGATAAAAACAACCATTAAACCGTATAAACTTTTAGTTTCTTTTCCATCAATGTCATTGTCTAATAAGATCAGAGGCACTAAAAAGAATAATGAATAATGAAATACACAGTCAGAAACATTTTGCTTGAAAATATTATTTGAATCTATGTAATAAAACTCCAATAGCAGTTACCTATTAGCTTGCAGTTTTTATTCTGTACTACTGCAACGTAATGTATTGTATATGTTATATATTATATATCCAGATATTATATAGATTAGAAACGGTTTAGATATGCTATGTTTGGTTTTTACTATATACCGTGCACCATAACTGTATTCACATAACTCTTAACAATTTGTACTTGTTTGTATTAATATTTATCATTTCATTTATATTTCATATTTTGCAAGAAAGAGAATATTTTGTATCCTTTCCTTTTTAACAATATATCAAGAGGCTAATCATCGAGTAAAGTCATCCGATCGAATGATAGAGAAATTAGTAAGAATCCTTGAAATTAGTAAGAATCGACCGCGTGCATCGCGCGATTCTACAAAAGTGCAATCAAAAGCGAATCGAACTGAACGTGGATAATAACAGCAACGCCGATGAACGAGTCGAAAAACACGCCGCGTGGAATCTCGTTAAACAGATATCGATCGCACAGCATCGAATCTCGCGGCACATTCCCCTCTCCTTTTTAATTTAATTTCACCTCCCAATTTTTCATCTCGCCATCCATCACACCAGAAATAATCTTCCCAATTTTCCGCAGTCTGTCCCTGGGCGGATTGCGCGACTTCCAGCGGAAAAGACAGCCAGCTCAGTGAAGATTCCCCGCCGATGCTTTTCACGTAGGCACACGTACCCGCGGGCTCATGCTCAGCACGTCTATGACGAACCAAGTTATGCAAATTCGCGCGGTCGCATCCCTATCCGCTCTCGTTGCCCGGCCGTATCCTGGATATTGTTCTCAAATCGTCCGACGTGCTGACGCGAACTCGACGATGGATGTCCAGTCGAGAATGCCCCCCAATCATCCGTTACGGTTTATCCTCTCCTCGTTATAAATTGTATCATCGACGTGCAATTTATCGATCTGCTGCCGCGTCGCATAGACGGTATCCCGGGATGGAAATTACACGGTGTTGCACCCGGAATTTTAATCGGAATAAGGAACATTCGGGTAGAAGCTGACAGGTCGTGACTATGATGGCTAATGAATCTAATATTCGATGATCAAAATGTCATAATGCGGCACGATTGTGTTTGTTCTGCGCGGTTTTACTCTTTAGCACCCTGATTTTTAAATTGCCTCGAGGACGCGGAAGTTAATGTTATTATTGTTTATGGCTAGTAACTGTATTTGTATTTTTACTTTTCAATGTTTATCTTTAGCGTAGGGAGTAATATTAGTGATGATAAGGTTATGAAATTGCGTGGGACAGAATAGTAAACGGGTTTATTAAAATAAGGAAGATATGACGTTGAGGAACAGAACCAATTAACGTCTACAAGAAATGCTTCTGAATAATTTAATCGTCTAAAGAATACAGGTCTCAATAATTCATCTGCGTTTAGATTCTTCGTCGTTTTACACACGTCTTGCCATTACGTCTCTATTCGAATTCTTTTTCTTTTGCGTTGCCTCTCTGTCGTCTTCGAAACACCCACACTCTTATATTTTATTTTCCTTCACTTTCACACGTTCACTCTCTCTTACTCTCTGATTTTCACCTCTCTCATTTCATCTGCATTAAAAGGTATTCAGATTTTATCAACAAACACCGGGTGTTGTAAACCGACACTCGAAAATAAAATTTATCCGACGGAAGAGTATTAACCAATCCGATAACAACGGATAATCTAGTATAAGCAGCTTTTTGTCTATTATAGCTTGTCCACACTTTCGTGTATATAGTTTGATTATGTTAAGAGTTTAATAGAAGATTAAAAAAAAAATAGTATTTAATCTATTCATTCGTATTACTAGTGTAAACGTAACGTGCATTTGTTTTCTTTTTTGTCGAATGCGCGTTACATATTTATTTTTTTATACGTCTTTCGTTTTCGAAGCTTGAGAGAACTCTAAAAACACAAATCTGCCAGCCTGCCAAATGAGATGTGAAGGAATCAATCATATCTCACGATTACACCTCGCATTGTTCACGCGAAGTGGTAAAGCGATTGTCATTCCGCGATAACGCAAACAGCTCCGTTACTCTGTGTATACCCCTCAAGTCTAGAGTGACGAGTGACTCCGACACATTATTCACGGGGTTAATCGCTCTGCCTAACACGTTGACTGCGGATCGCGTTTTGTTGACTTTGCCCCCAGCGCTAAAGAGAGATGGCCCACATTTGAATCCTATCATAATAACACGTTACACAATGTTTTGGCCATTACAATATCCCAATATTAATTACATTCCAATATTATTTACCATAAGTATAAACCATAAGTATGAAGTAAATAAAATATTATTTACCATTAGTATAAACCATATTATTACAGTCTCGTATATATTTTGATTAAATTTAGCCGTACCAAGATACGCCAATCGATTATGATCACGATTATCATCATTAATTATGATTAATATACAAAACTTGCTACAAGCAGTATGACAGTATTTGCAGTATGATCGTATTTGAAATGTTGAATGCAGAAAGGCACTTCACAATTTTCACACTCATCAATTGTTTCTCTTCCTTTCATTTGAGCTAAACAAATGACGCAGCGCTTTTGAGCTTTTCTTTGCGACGTTCATAGTATGACCGTTAGAAAGTGTCCAGAAAATCTGCACCTGGTCTTATTTTTTCATCACTATAATCAAAATTACTACTTTCATCTCCAACAACACTCTCTACCTCTATTTTTTAGCTAAAGAATAATTATATTCAGCAACAAAGTTGAGCGTATGCATACGCCTCCGGTGATAGTGACTAGGGAAATTGAGAGTATATATACGCTGATAATACAAATAGGTTAATCCCAGAGTATGGCTTTGCGTACTTCAATCAAACCACCGTCATATCGGAAATGCACTAATTAATTACGCAATGATATGCTCCTTAGAACCAGTTGAGGAGTCGGATAGAGCAGCACAACGTATTGTACAGAGCACCATGGTAAATCACACGTTATCTGGTATCTATTGCAGTTAGCGGCAACGCTTCTGCTGACATCCGCTCATGCCAGTGTTTGGCCTTATCATGGAGCGATAGATATCGCATCATCGGCAGGAAGAGGATTCGTTGGTGCAGCTTACTCGGGAGTACCGGTGATAAGCTTCTTGTCCATGGCGTTTGCGAGACGAGCTCCCAGTATGGTGTTGGGATTAACCCTTGATTCCATAGTAACGAAGGAAGCTTTTACCGATCAAGCGACCATCGCCACTGCCAAAACAAATGCAAAAGCCGCATCAGAGGTGGTTACAGGTACAACACTTTTGTACTTTCGCACAAAACTCTAATGATGTTAATTTTTGCGGCGCAGTAATAAACAGAATTAAGCGAGGAGCCCTGAGGGTTATTATCGTGATTCTCCAAGGATGTCTGATTGACTCCAGAGGTACTTAAGCGATAAAACATCTGGTGTTTTTCCAAATTAGACGCGACTCTCGTCCATCGAAAGCACGCGTGTTCTCGTATTGTTTCGTGTGATATTGCATCTTTTAAAACGATCAATGAAGGGTCATCTGGTAACTGGCAAAGCTGCATTTTGTCTTAAAATGACCAATTACTGTAAAGGGGCCATACAGGAACCTTTGAAAACCAATAGGAGGCACGCATTTTGTCGTGAAACATATTGGTTTTGTAATTTATTCAGTTTCAAATATATATTTTGTTTAAGCTTATTCAATTGTATCTGGAAGCACGAATCCATTGATACAAGAATTAACGAAACAGACAAAAGATGTAACAAACGTAGAAAAGGGCGAAAGATTAGTAAAAGTAAGGTTACGATACTAAAGATATACTTTTCAAATTACCCCATGTATAATAAATTCGTTTCAGTTCTGCGAAGCATAAGAACCATATGGAATAACAAAATGTTGTGCATTGCGAGTCACAATATAATCACATAAAATTTCACAAAACCTTTTGTTGTCACCTAATAATTCTTTTTATTGTCCATAGTTCGTTATCACATTCCACATTTCCTGAATTACATTGAACTTTTTGATTCTTGTCGCTAATTAATTAATCCACTGCGGTTCACAGTGGCTTTAAAGTAATCTTTCGCTTACGCGCTCATTCCTAAGTCAGTTATTTTTGTATCCAGATTTGTAGATTGCATATTGCAAATCAAAAGTCTACTCGTCAGATAACAAGTGATTCATCCCTCGCATCGAGTTACATTTTCTTCCTTTAAGTGCACGAGATTTTACAGAAATGAAATACAAAATGTAGCCGGAGGGTCAGGGTGTAAAAGAAATACCCATTATACAGAGCTTAAGTGAGACTCGTCGACGACTCGTGTTACGCGAGTGTTAATGCAGAGCCCACTGTATAAACTAGATTACGGCCCTACGATCCTGTGGTATACATATCGTAAAGAAGGATCCAGAAATGATGGGCGGGATTTGAGGGTAAAACCGAGCGTGGCGGTGTTCGAGTCTCTGGCCCATACCGCCGATAACTTCTAATCATCCTCGTTAAATATGTTTCACGCGTTTCACGGTTATATGGAAAAGGGAGGAGAAATTCCGTGAGCTGAATCCATTAAAAGTTTCCTCCTGGGGGGAACAGAGGCGAACGTTGCACGTGATATACCGATGGACCTTTTTTTTTGCAGGCCCATTTCCTAACAAGGTCACCGGACCGTTCATCATTAATCTTCTCCTACTTTGTTTCTTTTTGCAAGTGCCGGCCGCTCGAGGCACGATGCAAGCACGAGTGATACGATAGATGTTTTGGGCGAATGTGAGAGTTTACCTTATCAAACATGTTTCCTCCTAAATATCTTCTTGCTCGGTAATTACGTATATATGTTAAGCAATTGGCCCTTGCGCGCAACAACTAATTCTAGATGGAGTGGAGGGACATAAAAAGCCCACAGGTAGCTTACGACGTGTCGACTCGGTTATGAGTCCTTGTCAGGTATATCAACCTCTTAAAGATGTGTAAAAGCATTCATCGATATTAATTATCGATTTACTGTATTTAAGATGTACGGAGCACCGGCGACTAATTTCTTGTTCGCGCATATTTTTTTTGCGTAAACTATATTATAGTCGTTTCTTATCTCTTACAGAGACGAAGCTGGTATGTGTCTATTCAGGTATTTTTAGAAAACTATTTCCTTTTCGATTGCTCGTAAACGTATTGACAAAAATGAAAACGTATCCACCTCGATTATACTTAATATTCTTTCCAGTCACACTTTTCCACCGTTTACGTGCAGTCACGCGCAAAAATCTTGAATTTCAAGTTTGACAGATTCCATTGAACATAATACGCGATGTACTTCAAAAACATTCCACTCGTCTTTTTCATCTTTATTCGATCCTTTCAGCTACAGCGCCACTGCCAGAAACCATCGTGATGAAGGAACCATTGCAATACACGCTCAGTCCTTCCCAGAAACCTGTTGCTATACGCGGTCTTAGCCGTGCAGCAACTTTGCTCGGACCATCAGCCGAGGCAAAGGCAGAAACCGCTGTAATTTCTGCAATTCCTGGGAATGCAACAAACGGCACTGGCTCGGCGGCAGTGCCGGCGGAAAAGGTATCAGTACCAAAAGCCGAAATAGCAAGGAGCGCAAGAACTGGCGCCGCAACTGAAACGGCCGCGATGAGACTATCCGGTAGAACAGTAATTATAGCAGGACCAAAGCCTGGGCTCGTAAAGGTCGTTTCTAATGGCGGTGCGTCGAGCAGCACCCTCGTCGGTGCACCAACTCCTGGACAAATAACGATTTTTGGTTCCAGCGGTGCGCCCGTACTCATCAGAGGTGACTTTTAACACGAGAACTACTGAATTAATCAAAATAACTAATTAGCTGTTTTTCTTTATTTTTTTTTTGGATTAACGCGTCTGTATGACTTCTTATGATTTTCTGTTATTATTTTATGACACGTAGATGATGATATTAATTTAATGACATTTCTCGTTTGCCTTCATTTTTTTTTCTTTGATAATATCTGTGATGTATTGTACTTAGATATTTCGAAAAAGTGACCCGAGACTCTGTTTTATCTAAATTCGATATTGTTGGTAGTTTTTTAAGGTATTCAATTTTGGGCATGGCATTAAATGTATGATTAATTACAGCGCGGCGCTATTAACAATTTTGCAGTTAGCGGTTTTCGTGCGAAACCTTTGATTAAAGACCGCATATAATTTTCGAAAGTCTGTAACTGAATACTGCGGGTTTGGTTTCATCCGTGAAATTGATATTGCTATTTGCGCAAGGCTATTGATATTCTTTGGATAATATTAGTATTATGGTAGATATTGCTATTTATGTATTTAACGTTAAACAAACAAAAAAATGTTATTTTCACATTTAGGGTATTTCCAAAAAAGTACTTATGTATAAATTTTAAATTGACGAAGAACGATATTATACAACTGCGAATTTGAATATGTTAATGAAAATTAATCGTCATGCCCAAATCTGTTATATTATTCAGTTTGATTTGACGATACAATAAATTAATACTGTGAGAACATTAGTTTACACTTATGTACACGTTTCAAGTATTGTTTATCATCTAATGAAGTTCCGCTGCAGAATCATATATCAACATTATGGATGTTTTGATTAAAGCTAATGGGAAATCAAAACCTTTTCAAAATTAGTTAATGCTTTGCTTATGTATATGCATCTCTCTGCGAATAATCGATTAGTCTATGGACATATTAATATATAGATGTTCTTGTTTGTGTTGTTAAAAATTGTGAAATGTATTTAATTATTTGATTAACTGTACCCCATTTTTTTAGACCATACTATCCACGTGTTAAATTTTTGGACAGAATTTTATTTACACGTAATAACGATTTTAAGGTAAATAACTTGAAAGGAAGAAATTGTATACCGTGTCTTTATTTAATATAAGATATTATACGTGGAAGTTTCATAACCTAAACTGTAATATTTAAATTAACTTTCAAAATTTGCAAAATTTACACAATACGCGTTATTTTGAAGAATATCGAATTAATGGGTCGGATTTTAGTATAATTGCTTTTGTATATTAAGATTAGAGCTTTTATTGACTGATTGTAAATCTCAAGAAACGAATTGCTCCATGTAATTAACTCCATTGATTAGAATAACAAACTACGTTATTGAATTTCATCTTATGACGCGATAAAGCTACGTTTCTATTATATATTTCTTTTTCTTTATGTACAGTAATTTAAATAGTAAACAAACATCAGGTACTTTGTAAAATTATGAATTGGAGCTAGTATTTTACCAATATCAAGTTTTGTTCAATTACTGTATAAGATAAAATACTACGTGTCATAAATGATAAAGAAATCTTGCCTAATAGATGAATCTCGCATAAATTGTTACATGGCTTCAAAACAATAACTATCAAAAAGGAGTTGTGTGCTGAAACAATTAGAAAAACGTGATATTTAAAAGATAAATCATTTATTTATCCAGTTATTCCATTAAAAATGCTATTAACCATTCTGCTAAAACTCAATCATTGAATATTGATAATTAATTTTAGGTGCCAGCGAAGGAGAAACGTTGATCGAAGGGTCAAAATTTAGTCCCATCTCCACAAAACAAATTTAATCTCGTCATGACTGACGACAACCGCAATGGCATCATCGCAGCTATCCATGCTTCCAACAATAATAGCTTTGGAATTTTTTTGATGTATTTCGATATTCGGAGATCACTCTCTACTACAGAAGAAACATTACAATTCTATGAACAACCAATGATAGCCGATTATTTAAAGCAAATACTAAACGATCGTTGAAATGTGCTGAAAAAAATCCTTAATACGCTGCCAAACATTGTTAAACTGCGTATAAAATATTAGGCAAACCGCGTAGAAAGTGTGAGATATGAAAGAGTTCTACGATTTGTAAATATGAATTTATAAGCGCTGCTTCGCAATATTACAAATGTGTGCTAAATCTTCACACACTGCAATATCTTAAAGCTGTTTCAATTTTAAGAGACGGAAAACGTATTATTCTAAATCTTGAAAGATTTTTTATGTTATTATTTACCTTCCATAGAATTTTATGAACAGTATATTTATGACACTTCCGTTATATTTCAATAATATGTCTTCATATTAAAAAAAATTGTTAAGAAAAAGTACAAATTAATATATAATACCAATATTGCTGATATAAACAATAAGAGAAGGGTTGTTTTTGTTCTAGAAACAAAAAATTTCGATTTCAGAAAGGAGAGTACTATAAGCTTCTTCTCGCTTCTTTTTCAAATCTTTCGAGAACATAGCAATTTATGTCAAGAAGAATCGTATCGGAAATCGATAAATTGTCAAAGCCAAAGTAAGACACGCCTTGAGATACAAATGACTTTCTAAAGAGATTCCCGATTATGCACGATCAGCGGAAAGAGACAAACCCATGGCATCGTTGATCGGCGAGATGCGATACCAGGATGAGAAAAATCGCGCAAGGACAACGTGATCATGACTGAAGTCGTTAGCATTGGCGACCGTCAATAGCTTTCTTATATACATATGATTACTAAGAATAGCACCGTTACTGTTACATCTAATAGGATGATTGTATTAAAAATGCGAGTTCAAGTCTATCAATTATCCGGTGCGAAAAGGTTATATAAAACAATAATCTGTTTCCGCTTTGCTTAAGGATATGATACATTTGCATATACTAGTTTACACTTAATATTCCCTAATTTTGATACTTTAATCGCAATAGAATTCTGTGAAAACGTAACATACATTAAAATAAAGAAAAGCATTTTGAAAACAATCTTATAGTACAATAAAAAAAGATATGCCACAATGATTTGTGTTAAAACTTACATTCTTTGAGCACACGGATGGATACTTATAAGTTTGTTTTTATTCCTATTACTGGCGAACAACTTCTCATATGTGTGTTAGTTATCATGTGTGTTACTAATTACGAGATATATCGTGCATAATATTATAAATGAAAATGACGTACTTATATATAATTATATTTACGTATGTTTGTGATTATAAAAACTTTTTTTCATATTTCATTTTCTGATAGGTACACTAGCGTAATGTAGAGTAGTATCAAGAATATCGTGTATTATGTAAAAAATACCTTCATCCACAAAGGATTAAACGTTATGCACAAAAAGAACTGATTTACAAAACCATGTATATAATCGAAATTCTAAACGCTTAGAACGCGTTTTAGAAAATAAGTAACTTATCCTTTGCCAAGTTTAAAGCGCTCGACCTTTCCACGAAGTTTGATAAAAATAAGAAAGTTCCGATTAAAAGCTTTTCCGTCAAGCAACGATACAGTTATACTCGATCGTCGTCTCATGGATAGTATACAACAGCCTAGGAGGCGATATTGTCTCTGTACGATAAATGGAAGCCTCGCTGACCGCGATTTAAATAATTCCAAGTATGACGCAACTTCCCCCTCAAGTTAAATCGTACAAAGCAGGTCGAAGCCAAAGCTTATAATTAAGCTTGAAACTCAATTATCAGTGTCCCACTTTCACTAGGTAAACCGAGTGTATCTCGTTCCCTTGCTTTGGACTTTTACCCGTAGCAAGCTCCAGGGAATGTTTATCTGCTTCATGCTTGAACTTCTTCCAACCACTATAAACAGAAACACCCCTCCGTACCTCTGCGTTTAGGCAAACTCTTCGTAGTTTACGTGTCGATATGACGAACGGCTGGAGATTAGGATTTCCTTCGATTAACATTGAAAGCTGTTCGTTCTCGTCTTTGATCCCCGCACGATTAAGAGCCTCTGCACGAGAGAACAAGTACAAACGAGGATAATTAACATTTACTTTACAAGTTCAATGCAGAGGTACTGCTTTTTTCAGAACATGTACCCGAATTTCTATACTTTACTATTGTGCTGTAATTTTGTCATAAGGTTACATTGTCTTTTATGGGTCATGTTGAAACTTATGATAAATGTACGTATAACGCCAATTTTCTGTAGGCGGATTAGAGCAATGAATTTAGTGTATATGTACGTATATCTATGTATTATGGGTGCAAACTACGGTACATAACTCACTTATGTTTTAAACACTTGTATCTCTACTTCGAAGACTTGCTTCGTACCTTGTAATTACTATAAAATATGCTTTGATATATCAATTCGAAGCTTTCATTGGGCATAAAATAATACTGATGCCACAGATACTTTTTTTTAGGTACTCTTACATGATTTTATTTATTTTGATATGCATTTCTATTCAGAATTACAGGGATTAAAATGATGAAGTGAGAGAAACTGCAAGCAGTTAGATAATGTACTAGTAAAACTCAGGCACAGGCTGATCAATAATCGAGTCATATATTTTAATTAACTCTTCTTGGATTTATTCGTGCTTATTCATTTACCTGATAATCTCGATAATCCCACATACGTATAGCAATAAATTATCCAACACACTGATTCCAATATTAGTGCTGTTTTTTTTTAACATTGTAGTAATTTCACAAAATACTCTCATGCTTATATTTTAATACAGAAAAATGATGCACGAGAAAACTAATCTACATTAAAATTGTCATCGACATAATAACGTAGACTACGTTTGATAACTTGATAACAACTATTAGACTACATATGCATAACTACATTTTTCAACGTAATCATGCATCCTGTATATTGTTCAAACGTCTCAATCTACGATTATTTATCTGCCAATTGTTCAGAGACGACTGAGCTGCTGACCGGAACAGGGCTGTTCGATTTGGAAGCGAGGGCAAGGGGGAATCGTTCAAAAAACACGAATGGTGGGAGTTCCGGAAGTCCAAAGCCGTTGCGGACACTGTCGATGTAAGCTCTTATATCCGTGTAGGCCGAGGACATTACATTTGCTGTAGAGGAAACACTGTCTTGACCTATTTTTCCAAGCTGAGGCAACGCGATTATTTGAACCAAATTGTCGACTTGCCCGCCTTGCGATATCTGTAATAAAAATGACGATAATCGTATGGCAAACCGTGTCGATTAAACACAGAGTGGATAAAAACAACAACTGAAATGTTAGTGCGACGAATGTTAGTGAACGTCGATGTGATTACACCACAGTAAATCCTCGTCGAATCTTAGTTTCTCTTAAGAGCGTAATTTCTGTTTTAATTAATGAAGACCCAATGAACACTTGATCTGCATAACTTAAAATCCTGTTGAAATAATTATGTTTAAATTATAAAGAAAGATTTCTAAAAAAGATTTAAAAGTTTTTTTTACAAAGATGCGCGTGATGTGCTTGCATGTTGAGTGGCAAAATGAAAATCTGTTGCGAATGAAAATTACGTGTAAAAGTATGATGAAAACGTTTTTTGTCTAAAACTGAGAGGTAGGCTGTATTTTGTGATAACATAAGTTATAAATCAGCTATGATTTCGGTAGTTACTTTTAGCTAATTTGGTACTCTTTCTCCACATCGGTGGTACTCGCAGCATGAAAATAGGACACGTAGTCTCTTGGTTGTATTTGTTTGATACGCGTGAAGTTGATTGGAAAACTAAACCGACGTAATTAGCGCGATTATAGGCGTTAAGTGGCCTGCGGTGTACTCGAGAAGCACGCTAAAAAAAAAAAATAAAAATGACGTCAATAATGAAAGTCGGTAGCTGATAAATCCAGTAGAAATACGATCTAGAGATGGTACAACGTTTAGAAAAGATTTATAATTAGCTACACTAATTCTCGACTCCTTCACAATTTTACAGATTAAAATGTCCTTCCTAGAAAATTTTTACAAATCATAAAGATCAATTTTTAATACTGACTAACTTATTTAGTTTAATACGTATTATTTGAGGTTAACATCGGGTCACTAACATTTGTACTTTCTATATCGCATGAAAGGTATAGAAGTGATAATTGAAATTGAAGACCAAATTTTTCTCGTAATGTATCCAAGTTATATTGTACACCAATTTATGATAGAGTATTTCTCCTCTAGGAAACTCACTAACTAATATACATTCGTTTCCAGATTTAAATTTAAAGAATCTTATATTATAATACCAGATTGCTTTGTACTGTATCACTATTTGAAGAACGAAAGTGGTTATATTTTATTACTCACCTGGAGTTAAAAATGGAAGGTACACTTTTACTATAATGTAAATTTCTTAACAATTTCGACGCAGTTACCTTGGAATTATTAAATTTGAACATCTTGGAAAACATTCATGCTTTTTATATTTAGCAAAAATATTTTGGTCTTGTACCTTGCAATAGAATCTTAAGAATCAATTTTCTTCCCTCCTTACAAAAATCAAATGTTAATGAAACATCAATGTCATTAGTGTACGATATATAATTTAGAGATATCCAAAAACTAAAGAACAATTTAATGATTATATAATACACTTATGTATGTATCGCTAACCTTCTTGCTCAATAGCAGTTAAGAATTGCGATTTTCTTGGTCACCAGAGCAACGTATTCTCCACTCGATGTGTGGCATCATTTTTTAAAAGAGGTTATATATTATAAATTAAAATCATATTATCTTAACAGGTTAAATGTCAATTTAATTTTTATTTACAATTGATATTCTTTTTAATAGAATCATGCTACACGTCAAGTGGTTACGGTTAATTCATACAGCTAAGTGGAGAATAAGGTGTCCGGAAGATCAAGAAAATGACAGTTCTATATAGTATATTGTTGAAAAATATTTTTTAGCACATACATGCATTGAAATCAGCACTAATACTATTGTGAAAATGAGTCCCCCTCCGGCCATGACGGTTTTTCGACAAATAGCTTTTATATCTAGATTCACAAATATTGCAATATCACACTCGCACTGGCAATTATACCCGGTCGAATGATATTTTCACGGTTCAGTAACTTTATATATGCGTGACTGCTGCTAAAAAATGTATTTTATCATACGATGACACATAGTATTCATTCATAATCGCGGATATTTGTCGAATTTCAAAATTAAGTAGTATCTCTATTCGTGTCTCGATACTCCTTCAAATAACGTGCTATCCGTGGAGTTCCAAATGTTTTGCGATTCGCACGACTCTGATTAATGCACCATGGAGATAATAAAATCTGACCTTACAGTCAAATATTACGTCAAATAATGGACGAGGAAGAAAATA
The DNA here is from genome assembly GCA_038496175.1 of Ampulex compressa. Classification (NCBI taxonomy): domain Eukaryota; kingdom Metazoa; phylum Arthropoda; class Insecta; order Hymenoptera; family Ampulicidae; genus Ampulex; species Ampulex compressa. The sequence goes on from JBCFXI010000828.1 coordinate 101,102, forward strand.
TTATCCCGAAAACCACGTTGCAGCGTATTATATTTCGTCTACGTTCTACATTTACATTTCATTATATTACTTTCATATACACGAAACCTTAATAAAAATTTTATTTAATGCGATTCTGTTCTAATTAATTATTATTGCAACGATTAATATTAATTAATTATTACACAAACAAAGAAGAATAGTATTGGCGAATATCTTATGTAAATTAGTAGACGGTCGAATATTTTGTTAATTTTTATATGCGATATTTATTAAAAGTTGATATATCACGAACAAAATAAAGTAATAATGTAAACGTGTTAATGTAAATTTTAGAATTATGTTGCTAAATATTTGGACAACACTCGATAAAAATTAATATTATTCGAATCATTTTTGTGAACTTTTGTCATTTACAAATTTCTTTGCCTATGTTCAAGATTAGTCACAGTTCTTTTTAAAGATTATTATATAATTTTTAGATGATATTGATAAGTTTGCGTAAAAAGTTCCAATTAAGTAGGCCAAATATTGTATTACAGATTACAGATTATCTTGATTTTAATCATCCTCATCCTAGCATTTCATTCATCCTTTTCAATAACATATCAATCGTGAGTTCATAACATGCAAACTTACACTAAAGCCATTTTGTTAATATTTTTTACATAATGCATTTGTATTTGTACTTATAAACGTCTATTTTTAATTCCGTATCCTTTGATTTGGAATAAAAAGTTTATATTAACAAATAGCTAACAATACGAGTATTATAAACTACGATCAAGAGAAAGTAATGAATACTTAAATAGTTCTCAATTAATGTTAAAAATACTGAAATTAAGATGAAATAATAGACTTTCAATAAAGCTATTAAAATTCTAATAAAAACCCAGCGCAACACTGGAAACAATAACAAAGTAAGTACAAGTAATTCAGTGTATACTTTGTATCGCGTGCTTAATTAACCATTAAAATTCGTTCTTTACTACGCAACAAATGTCCCACGAAGTTCTAAGGCGTCATATACAACAATCACTATGTACAATGACGCGCGTACTCTCAACAGCAAGATAGTGCTTTCCCTAGACTGTAAACTGACTATAGCTTGAAGACAATTCGCGGTTCATTGCTGGCCGATCAATGCGTGGAATCACGAAATCCATTCATTGGGCACCGACGTAATCGCAGGTGCATTCGCCTCCCCCGATGGCCGAAGTGGGGGCTCTATGGCCCCACGAGAGAGACTTGCAGGTGGTCGACCATTGAAAGTCTTAATTGGACCGAAACTGATTAACCATTACCACGGTGCGCGTATGAAGCTATGTGTTTCGTTGCGCATGAAAACGCGCTTGGCCCGATTACTCGAAGTTCTAAATCAGAAATAACAACGAAGTATTTTCTCTATCCTGATGACTATGGAAACTGCATGAGATTTTCATGCAAAGAATGCTGAGCCGATGCTTGAGAAAAGACAGAGTGTCGAACACTCCTGACTCAGATTAATTTCAAAGTAAAGTTTTGTCCATGCATCTTGCAGGCACTTGGTTGTTATTTTGACTCCCTTCATTCTCTTCTTTTCTCCCAAGTTACGCAAGGCTTTAAGTAAATTCGTTTAACGCAACTGGCGAGAAATATAAATGAACGCCCCAGTTGGAAATAAATTCAATTATCCAGACAAACTAAATTCCACGATAACGGCATTGCAATTCTCCAGGTTTTTACGATAAAGATTATTTATATATTGT